>JAJLZD010000034.1:0-46577 GCA_030571975.1 Yamadazyma olivae | reverse complement strand
AATCTGATGACCTTTAATGGTTCCTTTTAGTCGGTTTGATTCTCTAGTATATAGTGATGATAATAGACATTAGATTGAAAAAAAAAAAAAAAGGTGGCCTGAAATCAATATATTTTGATATATCTATGGTCCTAAAAAATTGCTGAGAATTAATGGCTATTTTTTCGCAAATTCTGATTTTCTTTAAGGCTTCAAAAGGCATCTTATATTTTTTTTGAGAATTTTGCAGCCTTTTTGTGGATTTCGCAACTGGTATCTTTTGCAAGTGGACAAATAGAAAGAAATAAAAGAGAATAAAATATGTTCAAAAAAATATTTCCTACTCTATCACCTGCTGGAGAGTCTTCAGCTGGAAATGACACAAGTTCCACCAGCAATCCATCAGGAGAAAGTGAAATTGTGGAAGAAATTCCTCCCATAAGGAGAAGACACTCCTTTGCAAACCCCGGTCCCACAGTCGAGTGCAAGGTGTCAAAAGATACTAGTGACATAAGTATCGACCCTTTTGATACTCCTAATAGAATCTGGAGATCTAAAAGCATGCATTTGAAAATCGAACGGAAGCCTAGCATAACCATTAAGAAAACTCCCAAGGCTGTAAGATTTAATTCTGGTAGTATAGAGAATGAATTATGTTATGAATTGGGTAGTTTCCAAAGAGACTACTCTATTAAAACCTCACAAAGCCATTCTGATGATGAGGATGAAAATAAAGATTGGTTAGATACTATTGCAAATAAAAATAATACTTTAAAGCTACCTAAAGATTACAATGAAGCATCAACTATTAAAGCAGATGTTCAAAATCGGATTATAAGTGATCAAAATATGACCGAGTCCGACCATGATTACCGAGAGATAGAACTGGATACAGATGCACTGTTAAAAGGAATGATTAGTTTCGAAGATCCAAGCAACCAGAAAGTAAGTGAGTTGTTGAGAGAACTTATCAATGAAGTTGCACCTCACACCTCATTCAAAGATATAAAAGAATCCGGTTACTCAGTATTGGAGATAATTTTAGATTACGTTAAAAGCACGAAAGCTCTTTTGGAGACAAAAGATTTGGATATTTCAGAGTTGGCTGTTGAAAATAATAAGTTGACTAATATTAGAAGAGAGGTTATTGAGTCTCAAGTAGTTGCATTTGAAGAAAAAGAAAGGGAACTATGCAAAATCAATGAAGAATTGACAAACAAAATAGTTATATATGAGTTTGAATTGCATAAGAACATCGACAAGTGTGCATCCTATGCCAATAAAGCAAATGATTTTGAAAAGAAATTACTTCTTGAAAACATCGAAAAAAATTCCCTTCAGGAAAAATTAGATAACATATATTCAACATTAAAGCTAACGGTTCATGCTGAAAATGTTGATACCTTAGCCAACTCATTGAATGAAATAATAAATCACAGAGAGGAACTCCAAACCGACTGCAATAGGCTAATCGGAGAAAATGAAGGGCTAGAAAGAGAGTATAGCTCTGTGATTGATGAGAATGAAGAACTAACTACGAATTTAAGAGATTTGAAACAAAAACTCACAGACTTAACTTTAGGTAAGGATATGGAAATGAAGGAGATGAAATCAGAGATCATGTCCAAGGTGGATTTAACAAACTCGTTAACAGTTGAGTTAGAAACAGCCAATAAAAGAATATCAGATCAAGAAGAGGATATAAAGAAGTTGAACATGGATTTATTTGAATTGCAAAGTATAAATTTCGACAATGAACAGCAAATAAATGAGCTTAAAGTCAAATTACATGATGCTGACCTTAACTATATTACCTTAAAGAATCAAAACAATTCTAAAACAATCGATTGCAACTTTCTTAGACAGGAATTACAAAAAAGCCATCAAGATTATACTTCAGCATTGTTGGAGAAAGATGATATAATAACCGACTTGAATTCTAATATGAAGTCATATATAAACGAAGTAGAGTCACTTAAAGTGTCTTTCAATAACATCCAATCAGAAAACCTCGATAAAGCATCGTTGATACATGAATTAACTTCGAAGTTAGGCAGTTTGTACGAAGATTATTATAGAATTCAAGAAGAAAACAGCTCTTTGGAGCTGAAGCATAAATCAATGGCAAAGTTGGTGGAAAACAACGAGTATATCTTCAAGAAACTTGAAATTCAGTTGAAAGAGAACGATCAATTCAAATTAGATCTTAATATGGTATTGAATGACTATATAAAGTCTAACGAAATAGTATCCAAGTTTTTCAACGAGTTTCTTTTAAGATTGAAAACTAACTTGAAGCCTATGATGTATAAAGAATCAATCAGTTACATGAATGAGCTTCTTAAACCTTTTACCTCGATTAAAGTGTTTAAAGAGAGTAATAGTGAAATTTTCAATGAAATCATCAATTTTATAGCTAAAGCAGTTGAAGATCTAGTTCAAAACAATCTAGAAACAGAAGCAATGTTGGAACAGGAACTAAACAAGAAACAAAATAACTATAACAACATGATTAATGATTTGAGTCAAATTATGTTACAGAAGCTTACATCGAAATCTGAAAATACTCATGAAAATCAATATAATACTTTACCAAAGTATCTAAATGAGACATACAGAGTTACCAAATAGTTCATTTATATATTGTTAACGATCAACTAGACAAGTAGGTATCGACAAATAAACCATTATCTAACAACCCAGTAAAGATTCCCGGAAGAATTTCTACTTGCATGGTTCTGAAAGGGAAACTCTCACCATCTATAGAAATATAATGATTGGAATCACTGGGTAATTTAGGAACTAATCTATAAGCAGATACTTTATGATGTGACACCTTTTCGAAGTCAATGTGACGTCCTTTTTCAACTGACAATAAAGCATTGACAGTCTCTGGGATAGGAGTATTAACATCAGTTATGATCATATCCATTGAAGAATCGTTTGGCAACGCAGCTGGGAAAAATTGGGCATCATTTGAAACAAAAGGCATCTTCCCTACATAAAAAATACTGACATTATCAGAGATATTGGAGTCCACCTGTATCCACTCGTTAGGAGGCTCTTGGTCTAATTTGGGCCCTGATAAGTGTAAATCATCTTTGGTTAATTCTTTTAACCTTCTATTCTTTTGAGTTTGTAAGTTTTCGTTGAAATAGTTGATTAACTGTTCCTTTGTTTCAGTTAGGTATTTTACATACAAATCACAAGGGTATTTAGTCCTTGTTAATACTTTATGAGCAACCCCAAGATCAAATCTGATAGGCCCCATCCACCTTAAATGTTCGGTCCCAATGTCAGAGTCAGCGACTGCACCATAACATTGCGATAAGAATGATAGTTTGGTTACTTCATTATTCCTATTATCCAATTGGGTTACAGCCATAACGTCCATTTTTGTTCTGACGGCCTTTAACATACGGAAAGTTGCCAATTTAGCATCGTTGCTTCCATGGGTACTTAAAGATAATGCATTACCTGAACCACAAGGTAATTGTGTTATAGCCAATTTATTGAAAGCCGCTAAACCTTGATCCTCACGACTATAGAACCCATTCATGACTTCATGGGGGATTCCATCACCAGAACAACACGCTATTATATCGTAGTTTTCAATATCCAACTCCTTTGCTATATCGGTAGCGTGTCCTGAATATTTTGTTTCTCTTACTTCAAATCGGGCATTTGCAGCTTCTAGCACCGGTTTGATCTCATGTTTGAAAATTTTTGAAGCTTTCCCTTGGCCCCCATTAGGATTGATAAGAATCAAGATTGAAGGTGAGTATTGACTGTTGATGTATGCCTTTTCATTAATCTCATTAGTTATCTTACGTAAGTTTTCATTCGAAGCTTTCAGAAGTGGGTCTTCGATTTTTGCTAACAATTCTCTGACTTCAATCGATTTTCCCCGTTTCAATACGTAGTTTATAGTGTGAACATCGGCTTGATCATATTCACAACTTAGAATATTTTTATACGGTATATGATCAATAATCGAGTCTAGTTTATTAGGCAAGCAACTGAAGTAGCTATCTGTTTCATCTATCAACTGCTCCAATAGCTCCACTCCCTCAGCTCCCAATTTACTCCTAGTTCCTTGTGATTGTATTAATCTTTCGCTTGACATATAATCTCAATTTTTCGTTTATCGCTTTTACCAGCTTATGACAGCTTTTGAGAAAGCGATGGGAGAAAGCGATGGGAGAAAGCGATGGGAGAAAGCGACGGGAGAATTCGTGTACATATTCTATAATTATCATTACTGCAAGTGGCCAAGACTACTTTTTCCTATATAATCTGTAGAAGAACCTCATGTTTTCTAATTTCATAGGGTAATTCACTTCATTTTCGTTAATTCTATACCAACAACTGTCACTTTCATCCACCAATTCCCAAGGACCATTGTTTTCACCTTGTTTGCCTAGCAAGATCATGTCAACCATGAATTGGACGGGAAACTTCTTGGTTCCAACTGTAATATGAGAATAAGAACCAGCACTCTCTGCTATCAAAAGCAATGACCCTTGTTTACAAGAAGTGTTCAATTTTTGTAAAAAATGAATTGTTTGGGACTTCTTTTCAGCAAACAACTCGTTGGTTGTGAATAATAAAGTTATTAAATCAAGATTTGAAAAGGTGCTATAGCTATCAGATAAAATATCAGCGTTGATGAAATTGGCATTCAATTTTTCTTGTTTATAAATCCAATTTCTTTTCATATAGTTAGTAAGATTGCGTACAATAGTAGACCAGTCTGCTATATCGACGATGTCGAGATTTAAACAAGAATCAGAAGTTGAATTTGCTTCTTTAAGTCTGCAAAAAATAGATCCAAGACCAATCAACTCACTAGCGGCTCCACCTCCCACACATAATACATTAGTTTGGGCTTCTGGGTCTTCAAATAACTCTACAATAGCATCCAAACTTCCAAACAAAGAAGTGTAAGCCAAAGCACGAGCCGGAGTCCATCTTGAAGCATAGGCGAATCTCTTATCATCGTTGTCAAAAGCACTCAAGTATTCTCTATTATACAATTGACCTTTGACCTCTTGAATGAAATCATTCAAAACAGGACTATCCAAGATATGTTTGAATTCCTGACTGAAAAGATCTATGGTAGCTCTAACACCTAATGAATTTTCAGTTTCAAAAGGAATAGAATCATTACCACCTTCGTTTTGGGCTTTTGGGGCATTTCTGGTCCTTATTTTTTTCTTGCTTCTTAACATATTGAAATAGACCCGAAATGAAATGAAAGGTTATTTATAAGGTATTCGTAATGGCAATAGCGATAACAATATCAATATCAGCAGCAGTAATAGTAATTAGTTAACAGTTCCTGCTACTAACAATAATGTCTAGCTGCGATGAGGCGACACGCGACATCAGCCCTATAAAAGCAGCGATGGAGAAAAATTTTAAAGTAACTAATTTGTGTTGCAGAACAGCACTCAAGTAAAGAACATTAAACCTTCGGGTTATGTTTGGAGCTTGTAGTCGTTGACTGTAACAGTTCGGCGCACGAGAAGCAAGTCTTATCCGGCAAGGTTTCTGTTCTGGAGCAGTCCTAGCATTCAAGAGGCGAAAGCCAATTGAAGGCAGTTGAATTTGTTGTTAAAGTCAAAAGTAATTGTTGGTCCTCTTAGATTCTAAGGGTTGAGCGATAGTTGTGGATGGCCAGATGAATGATACTGGACAGTTCTGGAACGTGCCATGCTAACGTTGGCAACAACTTTGGACAGAGTAGCTCCGTCGACAGATTAGAAAGTAATCGGAGATCTTGAGCTCTCGTGTTTCGGCACGGTAGTAGCTCGGTCAATGAGGCAACATATTCCTGGACTCTGCGAACGGTCGTTTGGCTAATGGGACGCTTTGAGTAAAACCATGTTGCATACATTCTACTCTCAATTCTCTCTTATTTCCCTTGTAAGTGTCTATAAAGCTGGTGTACCGGTGTGCAGCATATCTGCTAAACTTTCGCGATAGGAAGCACAGGCTATTAGTATTATGGAGTCATTTGAAAAGGGATTCTACGACCACAATAACTCCAGTGGACAACTAGTGACACACAGCAAGCCAGAGTATGGTTCTAGAACGGGGATTTCGGCCTTGCCCTCCTTACCGAGTGATATATCGTATCAGGGAGCTGAGTTTTCCGATGAAGAAATCAAGTTTGATGATTCGAGTATTGATTTAACTCAACATAATAATACTAGTTTTATTGAATTTGATTTAAGTAGAAAGCAAAGTGGCGATATTAAGGCTACCATAAGAGATCTGAGGGATTCCAACAACGCTTCGGTATCTAGATCTCCAGAAAACTCTCCTCAACCAAAACAAAAGGAAACAAAAGAACAGACGATAAAGAGACACGAGGATGATTTTTTTAATGATAACAAAGCAAGTTGGAAGACCATGAAAACAGTAACAGAAACGGATTATTATGATGAGCGAGGAGAATTGGAATTCACGTCACAAGCCAGAGATGATTTTTTTGATCCCAAAAATAGGCATTCAGGTTATACTAGAATAGATAATGCTGAACAGGTTGCTAAATTTTCTGCCTTTGATAAGAAGACAGATTTCTTGTTCATTTCCAAGGGCGATGACTTGAAAGATGCTAAATATCGTGACGCTGATGATAATGACGACGATGAAAATTATTTATATGAAGAAGATGAAAATATCGAATCAGGTGAAGCTTTAGAATCGACAAAAGATATGCTTGACGAAAGCCAGAAATTTTCGTATTGTGGTATTGTTAAACTATTAACTGTAGATATGGCTACCGAATTGGCTAATATTAGACAGTCTACCTCAAACAAAGTTGCAAAACAATTGAGTTCAGGCCAGAAGAATTTCGGTAACTGGTCTCAATATATCATTGATAAAGTTTACAGCCATATGGATTTAAGTATAGAGGAACAGAAAATGATTGATAATCTAAGTGTTCATGGTTTAAGAGTAGAAGATCTAACTTCAAGTCTTGTTAAGAAGAAAATAGATAACAACGATGGTTCCACTTTAGAATGGATATTAATATGTGATTTATTTTTATTACTATTGAGTGACGGTTATTATGATAGTAGATCGAGATCTTTATTGATAAGATTTTCAAAAGCCTTAAACGTTGAGCCGCTAGAAATATATCAATTCGAAAGAAGATTGCTAAACAGTCTTGAAGTTGAAACAAAAGATAAATCTTTAGAAGACAAAGAAGAAAAACTAAACGATAAACAGTATATCAATAAATTTATAAAGAAAAATAAGAATAAAAGATTGGCATATGTTGGTTTGGCAACGTTAGGAGGTACTTTAGTTATTGGTTTATCCGCTGGTTTACTAGCACCAGTCATCGGTGCCGGTCTTGCTGCTGGGTTGACAACCATAGGAATCGGTGGTACTGGTGGTTTTTTGGCAGGTGTTGGGGGCACAACTATAATTACCACGGGTGGTGTTATTCTTGGTGCCAAAACGGGTCATAAAGCAGGCCAAAGAAGAGCCGGTGAAGTTGAAACATTCGAATTCAAACCTTTGCATAATAACAAAAGGGCTAATTTGACCATAACTGTTAGTGGATGGATGACAGGTAAATCTGATGACGTTAGATTACCGTTTTCAACCGTTGATCCAGTCATGGGAGATTTATTTTCCGTGCTATGGGAGCCCGAAATGTTAACGACCATGGGGCAGACAATCGGAATTTTAGCAAGTGAAGCATTGACCACGTCAATCCAACAGATCTTAGGGGCTACAATTGCTAGTTCTTTGATGGCAGCTATCCAAATTCCTGTGTTATTATCCAAGTTGACTTATTTGGTTGACAATCCTTGGAATGTCTCTTTGGATAGAGCTTGGAAAGCTGGAAAAATTTTGGCTGAAAATTTAATTTCAGGAAATATGGGGGTAAGACCTATCACATTAGTAGGATTTTCTCTTGGAGCTCGTGTTGTTTATTCATGCTTAATAGATTTGGCTCAAAGAGGATGTTTCGGACTCATAGAAAATGTCATCATCCTAGGTAGTCCATTAACGGTTAACAAAGATCAATTAGGATTAGCTAGATCAGTTGTTAGTAATGATTTTATAAACGGATATTCGAGAAAAGATTGGGTTTTAGGTTATTTATTCAGGGCAACTAGTGGTGGATTACTGTCTGTTGCCGGATTATCAGAAATCAAAGACTGTTATGGAATCAAGAATTTGGATGTTACTGAGTTGGTGGAAGGGCACATGTCATATAGAAAAGCGATTCCAAAGATCTTGAAAGAACTTAAATGGGAAATCTTGGATGAAGAATTCGATGAAATTGAAGAGCCAGACGTGGAGCAAACAGAAAGAGAACGGAAATTGGTTGTAGAATTTGATGAAGCAAGAGCTAAAATGAAAAAAGAGATGGAAGATGATAAAAAGAAAAAGAAGAATTGGAAAAATTTCTTCAAATCCAAGCAAAACACATGGTGGAAGGACATTGCAGAACCTCAAGATCAAAACTTACCTCCTAATGGAACCGAAGAATATAATGAAACTGTTGCCTCGGTGCCAATATTTGATGTTAGTTCAATTAGGAATGAAGTGAAAGAGATTGAAGGTTCTTCAATGCCAAAGGCCGATAACACAGCAACAGTTCCTCTTGGGGCCATAAAAGAAGGCAACGAGAGTAATACAGAAGATAAATAGGTATACCAGTAATATATTAACTGCGCTCTATGGAACTTATCACATTATGACTTGGATTCGATATGTTGCCAATAGTTCTGTTTGTAGTAGATAGTAACACTAGAACTAGTACGGCCACCACTACCACCGCTGCCACCGCAGCTAGCGACATCGGCCCCAAAACTACGCGACCACGGACCGCGCAGCGTAATATTCAGATTATGACTGAGCGAAAAAAAAGTGAAAAAAAGAATCGGATAGTAATACTACAAAGACATAATGCCAACTATTGCAGTAGACAAAGAAGACTTATACAAGTCATTAGGTAGAAGCTACACCACCGAAGAGTTCGATGAGTTGTGTTTCGAGTTCGGAATCGAATTAGATGAAGATACCACCGAAGATTGTGTAAATGGTGAAAGACCACAATTAAAGATTGAAATTCCCGCCAACAGATACGATATGTTATGTTTTGAAGGTATTACACAAGCATTGAATCAATTTTTAGGAAGATCTGCCACTCCAAACTATAGATTAACTCCTCCAACCACAAAATTAACTATTGATAAATCAGTTGAGCAAATTCGTCCTTACGCTGCTTCAGCTATATTAAGAAACATCAACTTTGACCAAAGAAGTTATGATTCATTCATTGCTTTACAAGATAAGTTACATACCAATTTATGTCGTAACAGAACTTTGGTTGCCATTGGTACCCATGACTTAGATACCATAAAAGGTCCTTTCACTTACGAAGCTTTGAAACCCGAAGAAATTGTTTTCGCCCCATTAAACCAAACCAAAGTAATGGATGGTAATGGTATAATGGAATTCTATGAAAAAGATAAACATTTGTCCAGATATTTACACATTATCAAAGATTCTCCTGTATATCCTGTAATTTTGGATAGTGAAAGAACCGTTTGTTCATTACCTCCAATTATCAATTCAAATCATTCAAAGATTAGTCTTGACACCAAGAACGTCTTTATTGATGTTACAGGTACTGATAAGACCAAGACTGAAATTGTTATTCAAACTTTAGTAGCGATGTTTTCTGCTCACAGTGGTAACCAATTTGAAATTGAACCAGTTGAAATCATTTCCGAACATAATGGTCAAACTAGATTATGTCCAAATATTGAACCAAGAAAGACATTAGCTGAAATCGAATATATCAACTCCTGTTTAGCTTTAGATTTGTCTGGGGAAGAAATTGCCAAATTATTAAGAAAAATGGAATTAGATGCTGAAGTCAGTAAAGAAGATTCCAAGTTATTAGAAGTTTCAATTCCTATCACTAGATCTGATATCTTACATCAATGTGATATCATGGAAGATGCTGCTATCGCCTATGGTTTCAACAATATCGTCAAAACCAAACCAAAAGGTGAAGCTTTAGTTGCTGCAGCTTTACCAATCAATAAGATCGCTGATATCTTTAGACTTGCAACATCTCAAGCAGGATACCTGGAAATTATGGCTTTAACTTTATGTTCACACGATGAAAACTTCAAGTTCTTAAGACAAAAGGATGAAGGTAAAACTGCGGTTAAATTAGAAAATCCAAAAACTTTTGAATACCAAGTTGTTAGAACTACATTATTACCAGGTTTATTAAAGACCATCAGAGAAAATAGAAAACATTCATTGCCAATCAAAGTTTTTGAATGTGGTGATATAGTATTAAAGAATGATAAAGTCGAAAGAAAAGCCATAAATCAACGTAACTGGGCTGCAGTAATTGCTGGTAAAACTTCAGGATTTGAATACGTTCAAGGGTTATTAGGTAAAGTAATGCAAACATTAAGAGCCAACTGGATTGAAAACCCTAAGGAAAACAAAGGTAGAGGTTACTGGATAGAAGAGGACAGTGATAATGCCACTTTCTTCCCAGGTAGAGGTGCCAAGGTTTTCTTCAGAAGTGTTGAAAATGGTGAAGATCAAGTTATTGGTTCTGTTGGTGTGTTACACCCAGAGGTTATGAAATCATTTGAAATCCCATATGCTGCTTCTTTTGTTGAAATTAACATCGAACTCTTCTTATAAGTAAATAATGTATAGACCAATAATAATAACTATTACCTGTAGTGACTTTAATATAGGACCTATTCCAGTTTGTAGTGAAAAATTACTCTAAACAGCGAAAAAACGCCAGTTTAGCTTGTAAATACAATTGAGGAATTACACATACTAATCTTACTAATAAACTCTTCTTAATATCATACTATTGTCGTTTCCAAAGTCACCACATGGAAAATTTACCCCTTTGAAAATTCACCTCTCTGAAAATTGTTATCGTCTGTATGAGAGATAATTAGTGCGAACAAAACATTGATCACTGATTAATTAACGTTGAAAGTTAAAGACCACCACAAAAGTTGGGATATAACAACAAAAGTTGCCAGAATAAGAAGCAGTAAGTTGTATTGGACCAAAAATTGTCTCTAGTGACCGGGAAATAAACAAACAACACGTAATTAAACAGTTTGAAATAATAGGAGAAAACGGATATGAGTGGAAGAGCACCAAGCAGATCATATGATATGATCATGAAGTTATTATTAGTTGGAGATTCAGGGGTCGGGAAATCATGTTTGTTATTGAGATTCGTTGAAGATAAATTCAACCCATCATTCATTACCACTATTGGTATTGATTTCAAAATTAGAACTATTGAGAGTAAAGGTAAAAAGATCAAATTACAAGTTTGGGATACTGCTGGACAAGAAAGATTCAGAACCATCACCACCGCTTATTATAGAGGAGCAATGGGTATTGTTTTAATTTATGATGTCACCGATGCAAGAAGTTTTGAAAACGTAGAAAATTGGTTCCAAACTGTTACTCAACATGCTAACGAAGACGCTCAAATTTTTTTGGTTGGTAATAAATGTGATGATAATGAAGGTAGACAAGTTACCACCGAACAAGGACAAGGATTGGCCTCTAAATTGAACATACCATTTTTAGAAGCAAGTGCCAAATCCAATACTAATGTTGATTCCATATTTTATGAATTAGCTAGTATTATTCAAGATAAACATGTTGAGACTGAACCAGAAAAGTCATCGTCAGGTATTGATGTGTCCAAAGGAACTAGTCAAATGAAATCTAATTGTTGTTAATTATAGTTATATTATATATGTTTAATATAGTGTTTTCTAGATCATTGTAGTTATATGACAGCAAGAGCAGAGTATCGGCGTACTGAAAATCAGTAACAATAGGGAGAAAGTTTAGAAATTATACAGAAATATTGTAATAAATATACATTATGCAGCTAGATTTTTTTTCCGAAATAAACCCATTGATCATCTAATGGTTTTTCTTCCAACTCTTCCCACACCTTCATCTCAGCTAATTCACGAGCCAAATTTAATTCTTCGTGAGCTTGTATGATGACTTCTTCGATTAAACCACCACCGATTCTATTTTCAATTTCTTCAGTGATTTCATGTTCTTCGACAACTTTTAATCTGTTTTTAGTTAAGGCTTCAACTGATTGTCTGTAGATAGATGAGCTTGGAAATTTACTATCCAAAACAGTTAATGTGTGTTTGTAAAGCGAGATTAAAGCAGGTCTAGGATTAGGATGTTGGTAGAGTCCTGCGATACCGGTAGGATTTCCAGAAGCAGCTCTAACTAATACTTCTTCCGCTTGTTTTAATACTCTAGTGAATCTCATAATCGTTAGTTTCTGGTTGGTCAAAATTTTCGAGAAATGGACGCACACCAGTACACCAGTAATAGAGAATAAAAAGGGCATAGTACAATGTTTATTGATGTATGGATATATAGATAGTGGAAAAAGTACACAGTACCATCCATTATAAAAGTTATTGCAAATGACAGTATAGTAGTTGCTCGTCTAGTTCAAATTCAAAATCACAGATCACAGATCAAATCATTGATCTAACCCTATTTATATTTCGACCATATGGACTGGAAACAGTTTAGAAACAATCTAGAAATCACCACCCATATCACCACCCATGTCACCACCACCGGCATCATATCCATCGGCGAAACCATCGTTGTAATCGTCGTCAAAGGCGTTGGCCAATAAGGCACCACCCAATAAACCACCACCAATACCTAAAGCCATGGGCATGGCAGAACCACCACCACCGAAACCACTCTTACGAGACTGTTGCTGTTGATATTGTTGAGGGTATCCATAACCTTGTGGTGGATAACCCCCGTAGCCTTGTGGTGGATAACCTCCGTAACCTTGTGGCGGATAACCTTGTTGTGGTGGGTAACCACCTTGGGGATACCCTTGATGAGGATATGCCCCTTGAGGATAACCTTGCTGTGGTTGCTGGTGCATTTGTTGTGGAGCACCTTGTGAATATCCTTGTTGGGCACTGTGATTTCTACTCTTGCCTTCGTTTGGACTGTAAGAAGGTGGTGGAACATCATGAGCTTCGTCAAATACTGTACCTTTTGGAGCTTCCCATTGGGATTTTTTGGTATTTAAATCAACATAGAACCATGTTTTATACTTTTCATCGAATTTCGCCAACCAGCCTGTTGGAACTTGTGGCTTGTTGTTGGGATCTTGGGCCATTATATCAAGTGAGTATAGTTGTAAAGTATAAGAAGTTCTTATCGAATGCGAAGCCACTTTGTGACCTTGCGGCGACACGCGACATGATGTAAGCTTGGTGATAATTATGACACTACTTATATAGAATAATTTTAATGTTATGGTATTACATATATAGACGATAGGCTAAGTATAATTCTACAACGTTTTACAGTGATACGAATCATTAGTAAATGGTATATAATCAGGAGATATCTAAATATCGGAATTATCATGTTGCAGTATGCTGCACACGCCGCATTCAATATCAAATGATTTCAAGTGCAAGTTTCAGGAAATATTTCTTCAATTAATTCATCGAATATTTCGAACACCAAATGTTTTAGGAGGAAATCATTTTGTAGGATATTGAATAATAACCCATTAGCATACTTGGTATTGGAAACGCCAAATATCGTATTAAAAGTTTCACTCATGAATACATTGAACATAAAAGAAGATTCATCTTTGGTATTAGCTCGTTCATAGTTAGAACGGATGATAGGAGGATCTTTGAACTTCCCATTAGGAAATACAATGTTTTTCAACATTAAAAGTACATCTAATAATGTTTCTTCTTCATCTAACTGTTTGATTTGTTCACTTATTTTCTTCTCAATAGTAGTGCCAAAAATCTGTTGTAAAATAACGATTAAGGCTCTACCTCTTAACCAATTTTTAGAATTCTTTAGTTTAAAAATAGTGATTAGTATATCAATTATTGGCTTGATGAATATTTCCTTTTCCTCGAAAGATTTTAATTCTTTCTCCATTTCTTTTAGATTATCATTTACTTTATTATCAAATTCATTCTTTTCTTTGCTGGGGCCCTTGATCTTTTTTCCTGATAACCCATTGTAGAATATATTAGTCAAGGATTCGATGTTTTTCTTATTAATTGTAAGATTGTCTTCAAAGTCAGAATTCTTTCTTAAATTGAAATTTTCTGAAGACAAAAAGGATCTAAATGCTTTATTAGAACAAACTTCAGGTATTTTAAGAAGTTCTTGTAAGTATTCTTCCAAACCAGCTCTTCTCAATTCAAGGATTTGTTTTTGTTGTAATTTAAACATGGTTCTTTTTGGGAACTTTAAGTTTACAACTTGTGGGTATCTTGATCTCAAATATTCATGTAATCTATAGAACTGACTGTATCTTCTGGCAATAATCCATCCTGCGGTATTGGTATTAGGATTCTCGTTTGAAAACCTTTGGACTTCAATGACATATAATATAAACTCCTTACCGTTTTCATTCCCACTAATATAACTTTGAATACTCACTCTAGATTTTCCGAATAAACTATTATCATTCTCCTGAACTATATACTGCTGTTTCTGCAATTCTTTGCTGTTGATTTCCCTTTCTAAACTGAGTTTCGAGTTTTTTAAAATCTTCAACTCACTCAAGTTGTTTGTTAATTCTGCTTTTTTCATTAATGGAATCAATATGTTCTGTTGTTCGTTGAGCCTATTGATATCATCATTCAATTTATCGATTTCCTCTGTGAGTTTTAAGTTTCCGGGTGCTGCAAGCACTAAAGATTGTTGATCCTGATCACCATCTATATTGCTATCACTATTTTCAAGGTCTACAGAGTTCTGCATGTGATTGCTGTCACTATCAAAGTTGATAGAATCACTATCAGTTCCTGACTCATCACTTAAATCATCAAATAATCTACTATAACGATTGTTGTTGCTATCAGGGGTTTGAAACAATGTCGAATTCTCACCTCCAAATAGATCTTTTTTCAAATCGACAGTCAGCAATTTTCTTTCGGGTTGATATGCCTTACTATCATTATTTTTCATGATTTGGGAGAATGCATCTTCGACGGCTTGGATAACTATAGGACTTATTTCATTTTGAATTTGTTTATTATTCAATCTTCTTTTCTCATTTACTAATTCGCTATATTCATTGGTGCCGGTGAATTCTTTGAACTCAACTTCCAACTGGTTGAAAATTTCGTCTTGTAACTCAAACAAAAGATTTCTAACGTCTTGATATAATTCTGACTTTTCAATCAAGTCCTCTGATAAAATGAACTGTTCTATTATTTTGAGATCTTTATGCATTTCATTTGATTTTAAGTACTTATTGTAAATGTCTCTGATTTCATCAGAATTGGAGAATCCCAAAGATAAAGATAACTTGTCATTATCGAATTCTAAAGGAGCTTTTAAATTCTCGATTGCTAACCAAAATTCAAGGTTATTCAATTTTTTATTATTCTTTAAGTAGTTTGAAAACTCATTCAAATAGCTTTTATTGTGTAAAACATTCATCAAGTTAATCTTATCGAATTCTTCAAGTGTTTTGATTCTGTTTTCAACTAAAATTTGCACTTCCTTGATTCTAGACTCGAAATTCACATCGCTTTTGAGTGGGTTTAATAATTGCAAGGATAAATAAACTCGCAACTGTTTCAACTCATCAATGGAATCAAGATTGTTTATCTTCTCCAAACAATTATTATAGCTTATAATATCCATGTTTTCAGTGACAATATATTCCTTTAAGTTTTCTTTGTCTTCAATCAAATTATTCTGCTTGGTATGTTCGTCCAAAGCTGCTCTTAATTTTTTAACCTGATCCCTTCGTTTCAAATTATCACCTATTAGTTTAACTATCAATAAGTTATAAAAGTCTCCATCACTCAACATCTGGAAAATGTTGGATAATATAGTGCATGCTAGAATTTCAGTTACTAAATTCAAAGCGATTTCATTAGAATTTTCCCTTGATGATAATAAATATGGTAAAATGGAACTAATCTTACTTCGTAAATATTTCTTTTCGTTAATATTATTGGTCTCGGTTTTAGTAATGGTAACAGCAGGGTGGATTTTGCCTCTTCTATATTGCCTTGCAACATCAATGTCATGATCAATAGGATCGATACCTCCCTTGTTGTTATTTATTTTTGCTTCCACTGTTTCTTCGGCCCTTAAATAGTCATTTAAATGATCGTTTAAAATAGGCAATAACTTTGAAACCAAAAGTTTCGATTTATCAATGTTGGCCAATCTCTGCTTCACTTGAAATAGCACATGCTTCAATTCCAATTTGATGCTATCTTGAAACAATGTATCTTGTATTATTCTTTTATACCATCCGTCAATAAATTCCTGAATTATTAGGTTAATGAAATCTTCTACGGTCTCACTTATCAAAAATGACTCTTCGAATATAGGTCTGTTCAATTCTTCAGTATCCACCAGTAATTCCTTGATTTCTTTGTCCCATTGTTCCTTATCTAGAAAATTGAAATGATTTTTCCCTGTTTTCAGTGTTTTCTTAGGAACATTATACAAAAGCACATAGTATCCAATTACTGCAATTGTGCACCCAATTCCAAACAGAAAAATGGTGACATAGTAAAGACTTCTTTTAACACCAATAAACAATACCGCCGCCGAAAAAAGGCCACCCCAGACAACAGTATTTCTCCCACCCCCTTTTATTCTTTCTAATACTCGTTGCATCTGTTGTGAAGTTCTCATTTTGAGAAAAAGTTACACAAAAGTGATCAGATAGAGAAGAAAATATAGAAATTATGCAGTTATGGTCTATTTAGATTTATGTCTTTTGTGGGATGTCTCTTCACTTAGCTTACGTTTCTTACTTTCTTTTTTCAGCTTATCTTTCTTCGATTCTTTAGCTTTCGTTATGTCTTTTGTATTATCTTTCTTATCTTTCTTATCTTTCTTGTCTTTCTTATCTTTTTTATTCTTGCTGAAGTTTTGGTCTTTGTCAATAGAGTCTTTCTTTCGTTTACTCTTTTTGTTTTCTTTCTCTTCCTTAACTTCTTTGTCCCTAGACTTTTTCTTGTCGGTTTTCTCTTTGGTCTGGTCTTTCTTTATTTTTTTATCTGATTTGTCTTTCTTTTCTTTGCTCTCTTTCTTTACTTTGCCTTCTTTCTTCAGTTTGCCTTTCTTCGCCTCTTTGCCCTCTGCCTTCGTTTCCTTTGAGATTTTGGTCTTCTTATCAGCATGAATCTTATCAGTCTCTACAGTTCCTGCAAGCCCTTCTCCCTTTACAAACATTCTGTACAACGGCGAGTTTTTCTTCCTCATGGATGCATCAACTTTGTCCTTATCTATTTTGAACTCTACGCCTTTACTTCCTGTATTTATTTCCAAGTTCTTCAAACTACCATCAAATAGACTTTCCCACCAAGTTTCACCTTCTTGGTTATTGTGTCCCAATCCTTTAGTATCCTTTTTGTGATGAACTAAAATGGGTTTCTTGAGTCCTCCAGCTTGAAGTGCCTCTCCTTCTTTCCAGCCATAGGATTCTAAATATCCTTTGGGATCCATTTCTACCTTTTGATCTTTTTACTCTTCTCTTCTTTAGCTCTTCGCTCTTTTTATTTTACGCCGCATGCGAATTTCAAGCTTCAACATTTAGATACTGAAGGAAAAGGGTTTATTATAGCAGATATTATTTGAAAGAAGTGACTTCTAACGTCATAGAAAAGATAATTTAGGGGATAATATTTGGCAGGATCACCCAACAACAACGGAAATGAACACGCTTGAAGAATTGAAACAAAAAGTGGTGAATGAACCTTTCAATCTAAAAAACCATGAGGAGTTGATAAATGTATTAAGACTTAACAAGAAACAAGAGTACGATGCCTTGTATGAAGCTAGAATCAATAAGAATAAATATTTTGTTTTGGATCAGGGCCAGATCAATGAAATTATAGAGGAGTTGATGAGTGTGGGAGACGATGATATACGCAATAACAAGATGGATCAGTTTTATGAATTATTAGTTCAGGAGCTTCCGACTGTAGAATACTGGTTAAAATACTTAGACTTCTGCATAGAAATCAAGAGTTCCGATGAAATAGAAGTCATTTTCATCAAAGCTTTGAATGATACCGTTTATGACTTTGCTAATAGTCATTTGATATGGGATAAAGTGTTGGAATTCTTCAACAAGATCTATGAGGATTCAAAAGATGACGAGGATTTGGATAGATTATGGAAATTATATATCAAGAGAATTAGTTACCCTCATAAGACGTTATCAGACTCTTTTAACAACACTTCAAAATTTGTGTCTGACCATTTCAACGATAATTATGAACAGTATATGTTAGCAGCTCAGAAAATATACTCAGCTACTGAAAAACAGCAACACTACTATGAGATTCATGAAATAGAAATAAAAAAGCTGCCAGAAAATTCACAGGCCTGGTCCAAATACATCAGCGATGTAGGTAACTATGCTAACAATGACAAACAAATAACAGCAATTTTCTACCGATCTTTACTACATTCCAATTCCAACTGGCTTCCAGTATGGATCACTTACATTTACAGTTTGTACACCAATTTCCAGAATTCCAAGTCTGTCAAAGACGTTTTACCCAAATTCATTAAAGCATTTCCAAATTCCTGTATTTCCTACGCAGAATTGATACGAAACTTACAATTGTTCCCCGAAGAGTGTTATAATCTGTTAAGATCAAGGATAGATTATTTAAACTTGATGAAAACTAGCTCTTATGATGACTGGAAAGTTCTTGGGTTGTCGATTCTTTCTCATGATAATTACGTCGATTCAAGATATCTAGATGAAGATATAAATTCATTCTTCAACTTTGCTATAAACGAAAATAGTGATGTCTTTCACTCCATAGAAAAGCTTTCGATCTCGATATATGAGTCCCGAAGAAATACCCAAAAATCAACGGAACTAATTCATAGTTTATTAAGCAAGTTTGACAACCAAAGCGAATTGTGGATATACACCTTTGAATATTACAGGCGTCATGGCTTCAGCTACGAGGAAATATCAGGTTTTTTTGCTGAAGCAATCAAAATTGCCAGTGAATTGGACTGGCCAGAAAGATTGATTCAAGAACAGCTTGGATACGAACAGGTGTATGGAACACCAGCATCATACCAAACTGCGCTAGTACTAGCTGATAAGACTATAAGGGATATTATTGAAATGAGATCAGTCGAATTGGATAAAGAACAAGACATGGTTGTTGAAGAACCATCGAAAAAAAGACAATTGGATGAAGATTATGAACCAAGCAAACGATTTAAGAAAGAAGTTACTAGAAACAGAGAAGAATTTAGGGTCAAAGTCACAAACTTGCCTTCAGACATCAATGAAAAGTCATTAACTGCCTTTTTCCAAGACTGTGGAGACATTAAAGAGGTATTGATAAGTTCAAACGATGAGAAATATGAAGGGATTGTTGAGTTTGACAATCAGCAATCGGTGTTTTCAGCATTGACTAAAACATACAAATCTATTGGGGGTTCACAAATCGAAGTCAAAAGATTATTGAACTGCATTATTTGGGTTACCAACTTTCCCCCCAGTATGGATGAAAACAAACTCAAAGATATCTTTGGAGTAGTTGGTAAAGTGGTTAGTATAAGGTTCCCATCCCAAACATCTAATAAAGCTCGAAGATTTTGTTATATAGAGTATAGCGAGCCAGAAGAAACCAATCTTGCCATCCACAAGTATCATGGTACATGTTTGATTGACGAGTTAGATGGTAAAAAGTATACATTGATTGTGAAACTATCAGATAACCAGGTGGAAAAGAAAGGGAATGTGTTCAAGAGAGAGATTCATGTATCTAACTTGGACTTCAAAGTCGAAAAAAATAAGATCATGGACTTCTTTGAACAGTTTGGAAGCGTCGAGAGTATTGTTTTACCTTTGAAAGACGATATGAAGGCCAAAGGGTATAAGAATAACGGATATGGTTTTATTATATTCAAATCAGAGACTTCGGTGCAAGAAGCACTCAAATTCAACGGGAAGAAGTTCGAAAAAAGACCTATAAACATTCACACATCAAAGAAGTCGGCTCCAACTAATGTTAAGGATAGCTTAAAATCATTTGATGACGATTTATCAATTGTATTATTCGGAGTCGATGCTTCTGCTACAAAAGAACAAGTTCAGTTGTTTATAAAGGAAAAGGCTTCCTCGCCTTCCAAAGTGCTTTTATTTCCCGAATACGAAGCTGTAATCGTCCAGTTTGCTTCTTCTGCCGAAACTGGCAATGCTTCATTGGTTTTGGGGTCTGTGGAGTACAAAAATCGACTTTTGCAACAAGGCACCAAATCCGATTTATTGAAGAAAATGGCTCCTAAACCAGCTAAAAAGCCCCAAAAACTTATGGTGCCTTCTTCTGTGGTCAGAAGATCGAAATAGAGCCATAAATATATACCACTATCTTCCAACTGCTCCTCTGGCGGCCTCTCCCACACTTTCTGGTATTTAGACTTGACTCATATATGCGCACTGTATAACGCACTGAAAATTTTTAGTGAAAAATTCCAATATCCAATATTATATCAATATATCAATATGAGTATTAAACTTGAAAACACTTCCCGTAGGGATGTATTGACCGATATTGAAAAGAAATACCAGAAGATTTGGGCTGAGGAAAAGATTTTTGAAGTTGATGCCCCCACTTTTGAAGAGACTTCTATCCAAGATACAGATGAATTGAGAGAAAAGTATCCTAAATACTTTGCCAATATGGCATTTCCATATATGAATGGTATTTTACATGCTGGACACGGTTTCACATTGTCCAAGGTTGAATTTGGTGTTGGTTTCGAAAGAATGAACGGTAAGCGTGCTTTATTCCCCTTTGGTTTCCATTGTACTGGTATGCCAATTAAAGCTGCTGCCGATAAAATCAAGAGAGAAGTGGAATTATTTGGTGAAGATTTTGCCGGATGTCCTCCAGAAGAAGAACAAGAACCTGTTGCCGTTGCAGCTCCTGTCAAAGGTGAAGATGTCACCAAATTTAGAGCCAAAAAGTCCAAAGCCGTTGCAAAACAAGGTAGAGGTAAATATCAATTCGAAATCATGTTACAATTAGGTATTAACAAGGAAGAAGTTCCTAAATTTGCTGATCCACAATACTGGTTGACTTACTTCCCAGCCTTAACTCAAAAACATGTTACTGCGTTTGGAAGTAGAGTTGATTGGAGACGTTCATTTGTCACCACTGATGCTAACCTTTACTTTGATGCTTTTGTTAGATGGCAAATTTCAAGATTAAAGGCTTTAAGCAAAATCAAGTTTGGTGAAAGATACACTATATATTCTGAAAAAGATGGTCAAGCTTGTTTGGATCATGATAGACAATCTGGTGAAGGTGTCAATCCTCAAGAGTATACTGGTATCAAAATCGAGATTACCGAATTTGCTGACGAGGCTACAAATCTTTTCTCTGAAAATAGTGTCGACTTATCAGGTAAAAAAGTTTATTTAGTTGCAGCCACTTTAAGACCAGAAACTATGTATGGTCAAACCTGTTGTTTTGTTTCTCCAAAGATAGATTATGGTCTTTTTGATGCTGGAAATGACGAGTACTTCATCTGTACCGAAAGAGCCTTCAAAAATATGTCTTTCCAAAAGATTACTCCAACCAGAGGTTACTATAAGCCAATTGTCGAAATCAACGGTAAAGTTTTGATTGGTTCTAAGATCACTGCTCCTTTAGCTGTAAATAAAGATTTAAGAATCTTACCTATGGAAACTGTTTTAGCCACTAAAGGTACTGGTGTTGTTACTTGTGTTCCATCTGATTCTCCAGATGATTTCATCACCACCAAAGATTTATTGAATAAACCAGAGTACTATAATATTGAAAAGGAATGGGTTTGTGACAACATCGTTCCAATCATCAAGACCGAAAAATACGGTGACAAATGTGCTGAATTCTTAGTCAATGAATTGAAAATCCAGTCTCCAAAAGATGCTGTTCAGTTAGCCAAAGCCAAAGAATTAGCTTATAAAGAAGGCTACTATAATGGGGTTATGGCAATTGGAAAATATGCTGGTGACAAAGTCGAAGTTGCTAAACCAAAAGTTAAACAAGATTTGATTGACGTCAACTTGGCCTTTGTTTATAATGAACCTGAAGGTGTTGTTATTTCCAGATCAGGAGATGATTGTATTGTTTCTTTAGAAGATCAATGGTACATTGATTATGGTGAAGAACACTGGAAAAAGGAAACCTTGGACTGTTTGAATGACTTGGAAACTTACAGTAAGGAAACCAGACACGGGTTTGAAGGTGTTTTAGATTGGTTGAAAAATTGGGCCGTCACTAGAAATTTCGGTTTAGGTACCAAATTGCCATGGGATGAAAGATATTTAGTCGAATCATTGTCAGATTCTACCATATATATGTGTTATTACACCATTGCAAGATTCTTACATAGTGATTACTATGGTAAAGAAAAGGGTAAATTCGATATCAAGCCAGAACAAATGACTTCCCAAGTTTTCGATTACATCTTCTCCCATCGTGATGACATCGAATCTGATATTCCAATTGAACAATTGAAGGAAATGAGAAGAGAATTTGAATACTTTTACCCAATGGATTGTAGAATCTCAGGTAAAGATTTGGTTCCTAACCATTTAACTTTCTTCCTTTACACACATGTCGCCTTGTTCCCAAAGAAATTCTGGCCAAAAGGTGTTAGAATCAATGGACATTTGTTGTTGAACAATAATAAGATGTCAAAGTCCACAGGTAACTTTTTAACTTTGGAACAAACCATTGAAAAGTTCGGTGCAGATGCCGCCAGAATTGCGTTGGCGGATGCTGGTGATACTATTGAAGATGCTAACTTCGATGAAAGTAACGCCAACGCTGCTATTTTGAGATTGACCACCTTGAAGGAATGGTGTGAAGAGCAAGTGAAGAACCAAGACAGCTTAAGAACCGACCAAGAAGATTCCTTCTTTGATGTTGCTTTCGAAAACGAAATGAACGAATTAACTGAACAGGCCTACGAGCAATACAGCTTGACTAACTATAAAGCTGCGTTGAAATATGCCCTTTTTGATTTCCAAACCGCCAGAGATTTCTATAGGGAATCTGTTACCAACACCATTGGATTAAGCAAGAAGTTGATTTTGAGATATGTGGAAACCCAAGCATTATTGCTTGCCCCAATTGCTCCACATTTCAGTGAATACATCTACCGTGAACTCTTGAACAAATCAGGGTCAGTGCATAACACTAAATTCCCAAGGGCCACCAAGCCAGTTTCCAAAGCTACCACCGATGGATTAAACTATGTTAGAGATTTGTCAAGATCTATTCGTGAAGCAGAAGCTTTAGCCATGAAATCCAAGAAAGGTGGTAAACAAGCCGATATCGATAGCAAACAACCAGTGAAATTGACCTTATTCGTCTCCTCGTCATTCCCAGAATGGCAGGACAATTATATCGAATTGGTCAGGGAATTATTCGAAAACCAGACCTTGAACGATAACAAGGTCATCAAGGAAAAAGTTGGTAAGGATATGAAGAGAGCTATGCCATTTATCTCCTTGTTGAAACAAAGATTGGCCAAAGAAGATCCAAAGACGGTTTTCAACAGAGAATTGACTTTCAACGAATCCGATTTAATCAAGTCCGTTATCACCAACATCGAGAAATCCACCGCCGTTGTTGAGGTTAAGGAAGTCGAGGCCATCGTATTCCCTAACGGGTCCAAATCGGGTAAAAATATCATAACTGGCGAAGATGTGGAGATTACCGCCACCGGTAAAGTTGTTGATGGTGCCGTCCCAGGTGAACCTGGTATCTTAATTAGAAACATTTAGGCTGTTAATAGATGTACTTAAATTTCCGATTTCTGCATTTTGTATGCACCCAGAATAGTATTGGGGCTCTAATCTCTCCAAATTTTGGGCTATGCGTTTCTTATTTTCACCGTATCTATATACCTGCTCTAGAAAGTCCCTTGTCGATTTTCAAACCGTCAGAGCCAACACAGCTCTGTATATCTGACATTATGTTATCACATGTTGCTCTTTTAGCTCGCCGCTCGTTGAGGTTCTCCCGACTAAAAATTTTCTGTTCAGGCGACAGTGTTTACAGAGCAAAAAAGACTTGAACTCAACAGAAAGTCACGGAGGTGGAGAAAAACGGTAGCGTAGACGTGATAAATACACCCCAGATAATACCACACGAGCTTATTTAGTTTGTTCTTTTGATATTGGTTAAAAAAGACGCATCTGCATTTAATCAGAACCCAACTGATAAGCGCTATACTATAATACTTATAACTAAAGCTGTTGATAGAGCATCACATTGAAATTGTAGCAGCAAGATTCCTACAACTTTACTAGCATAGATACGAGTTACTATTTGTTCAAAACTTGCATTTTTATTTGTTTTCATCAGTTTATTGGTTTTTGAAAGTCAACAGGGCCTAAAATGAGCAATAGTCGCTTACCTCCACTGTACCCTTTACAAGGTCAAAAGCCGAAATATGAGTTCAGACTCAGCAATCCAACTTCAAAGTTGGCAGATATATGGTTACCAAATGAATACGAAAAGTTGTCCCTAGGGAAACAACGTGAAAGTAGGAAAAGAAATTGGGGGGATGGTGAAAATAATGATGATGAAAATTATGAAAAAGATGGCAATGACTCATCTGATGATATGATATTATCTGATAACGAATATAGCCTGATCTCAGGTAATTCCCATCCGCCAAAGAGAAGATTGACAAGTACGGTTTTATCCCCTATTCATACGGCTTCTAATTCATTACCAGTCTCGGGGTCTGACCCCAACGAACCTGTTTCCAGCGAAAGCAATGTCAATACTAGTATTAATTTGCAACAACCAAGAACCCCAAACGGTCTCAACTCAGTTTCAAATACTCCAGTTTCTGATATCGATGATCAACCACAACAACTCCCATTGCCATCCCCTAGTGCATCACCAATCCTGAATTCCTTAAAACAAGATTTAAGTGACCCTATTGAATCTTTTATGTCTGTTGTACCCACTACTCAAGTTGAATTAGTAGATCTAATTCAAAACTTGTCTGTATTTTTAAAACCGAATAATCAACAAAACTTGATCTTCAGACTATTGAAAAATGTTGACAGAGGGGCTTTGAGTTCTTTGAGTAGTATTTTGCAAGACAGTTTGAAAAGAGATTTGTTAAGTAACTTTCCTAGCGAAATCACTTATAATATCTTATCACAACTAGATCACAAATCGTTGTTTAATGTTTCCTTGGTCTGCAGAAGCTGGTACAAGATCATCAACAAATCAAACGTTTGGATGGACCTATTAAAAAGAGACCATTTGTTTGAGTCAGACGAAGAAATTAACAGGGAATTAGAAAATCCCGAACAGTTGATAAAAGAATGGGGGACTTCAGATTCAAACGAAAAGATAAATCTTCCTGAATTGTTGTATAAAAAACGTAAAATTATTTATAACAGATGGATGAACCCAAAGTACGAACCTAAAAGAATCAGTATAAATATCCCTAGTCCTGGAAATAATGTAGTTACCTGTTTGCAGCATGATGTTGATAAGATTATCAGTGGTGTTGATGATAAATTGATCAATATCTATTGTACTAGAACAGGAAACTTGATGAAGATGTTGAAAGGTCATGAGGGGGGTGTATGGGCATTAAAATACACCGGTAATACCTTGGTAAGTGGCTCCACTGACAGGTCAGTAAGAGTATGGAATATTAAAACCGGAAAATGTACCCACATATTCAGGGGCCATACTTCAACTGTCAGATGCTTGGATATTTTGCATCCAGTAGTTATTGGCAAAGATGATACTGGCAAAGATATTATCTTCCCAAAAGAGCCATTATTAGTGACAGGTTCGAGAGATCATAATTTAATTGTCTGGAAACTACCTTTGGTAGCTGAAGATGATGAAGAAGCACCTGCTGATACCAATGAAGATGAAATAATAGATGAATCATCCATTAGTTACGACGCTAATGACCCAAACAATCCTTATTTAGTGAAAGTGTTATTAGGTCACACTCAATCAGTCAGATCGGTGACCGCATATGGTAATATTATCGTGAGTGGCTCTTATGATTCCACTGTACGTGTATGGGACTTGCTTGATAATGCTAATTGTAAACATGTATTAACTGGGCATACTGATCGTATTTATTCTACGAATTTGGATTTCAAAAATAAAATTTGTTATTCTGGTTCTATGGATTCAACTATTCATATTTGGAACTTTGAAACCGGTGATTTATTACATTCTCTTGAAGGCCACGCCTCTTTGGTGGGTTTATTGGAATTGAGTAAGGATTATTTAGTATCTGCAGCGGCAGACTCTACCTTAAGAGTCTGGAATCCTAAGAATGGTGAAACATATTCCAAATTAGAAGGTCACACCGCTGCCATAACATGTTTTCAACATGATCCATTAAGAATTGTAAGTGGTAGTGAAAGATTATTGAAATTATGGGATATAAGAACTGGTAAATTTGTCAGAGATTTGTTAGCTGACGTTACTGGCGGTATTTGGCAAGTGAGTTTCGACTTCAATATTTGTGTTGCAGCTGTTCAAAGAAACATCAACGATAAGGAGGAGACATTCCTTGAGTTATTGGACTTTGGTGAGCCTTTAAATAAAGTAGAAGAAATTCAATAATTCTGCTTGCACTTTCAATTCTAAAAAAACATATTGTATTAATTTCTGCCTGACAGCTTATATATATGTATATATATATTGTATTAATTTCTGCCTGACAGCTTATATATATGTATATATATATATATATACCACTTTTGTATTCTCCTTATTTGTCTATCTGTTTAGTTCACTTTAATAACTCTCGTAAATATGTGTCAAAAATACGAGTTTCTCGTTGCGGAATGGAATCTCAACTAAAAAGCTCGAATAATAGCGCTATCTTCTCCCGTCTTTAACAATTGAACACATAATTATGTCTGACGAGGATAAATGGAGGGGCCGTTTAAAGCTTGAAGGCTATTTTGAATCAGATACAGAAATCAGCAAAGAATTGCAGAACCCGTATCAACTAATCAAGGAATGGGGGGATTCTGATACAAATAAAGTCCCTAACCTATCTGAAATGCTATACAAAAAGTACAGCAGTGTCTCTGCCAGGTGGTTAGATCCTAAATATGAACCTTCCAAAATATCTGTGCGTTTTTCTGCTGATTTCGTTGGCTGTTTGGAGTTCGACAAGGAAAAGATAATCTGTGGTGCTAACAACATCATTAATATTCACTGTACTAAGACTGGAAGATTATTGAAGACTCTTAAAGGTCATAAACGAGATGTGTGGACATTGAAATACACTGGTAACACGTTAGTGAGTGGTTCCACTGATGGGTCGGTTAGAATATGGAATATCAAAACAGGAAGATGCACACACATATTCAGGGGCCATACTTCAACCATCAGATGCTTGGAAATCATACATCCGGCGGTTATTGGCAAAGATGGTACTGGAAAAGATATTATTTTTCCTAAGGAGCCGTTATTGGTGACAGGTTCAACAGTTTCAGGCATCCAGAGAAAAGTAGTTGCTAGACGAGACCAATGTGGAATAGCGGAGGTAATATCAACAGTTGTAAAAGATCCAATAGCGTCTAATGCTCCAAACCTAATTGTTTGGAAACTTCCAATGGATACGGAGGACAATAATCAATTTGGTGGTGATTCCAAAGAGGAAAGGGACAAAAGTTACTACGTCAATGACCCTAATAATCCATATCTAGTTAAAATTTTGTTAGGACATACTGATACTGTTAGTTCTTTGAATGTTTATGGAAATATCATTGTAACAGGCTCTTATGATTCGACTGTACGAATCTGGGATTTGCTTGACGGTGGCAGTTGTAAACAGGTATTGAGGGGCCACTCTGATAGACTATATTCTACAGAGTTGGATTTTCACAACAAACTATGTTATTCAGGTTCTATGGATTCCAGTATTCGTATTTGGGATTATGAAACGGGCCAATGCTTGTATTTTTTGAAAGGTCACAGTAAAGTAGTCACCCATCTAGGTTTGAATAAAGAATACTTGATATCGTCAGCCACCGACTATAAGATCAGAATTTGGGATTCTAAAACAGGAGATTCATATGGTGGATTGGAATTTTATGCCTACTCTATTCAGCATGACTCGTGTAAACTTGTTGCTGGTGGTGAAAGCGGGTTAAGAGTTTGGGACATTAAAAAGCCAAAGATTGTTAGACAACTATTGACTGGCGTTGTTCAGAAACTTCGTTTCAAGTTTGATACATGCGTGGCTATAGTTGAAGGCACCAACGAAGAAGATCTCATGTTTCTTGAGATAATAAACTTCAGTCATTGAAAATTTGGAGAAAATTGCATTGTTCACCATCATACCTTTTGTTTTTAGTATATTTATCTTGTTAGTCGTATCTCATTTAATCTACATATTATATATATCTTACATTAGTCATCAATTAAGTATAACCTTCTTAATTTGTTCAATCTGTCTAGCCCATCACTAATATCAAAGCTTTTACGTCTTTTCTGTGGCGTATCATCAAGTTGCATTTCAAAATCTTCCAAATATTCACCAGTTGGACTTATTTGACTTTCTGAATGAAGAATTGTTTGGAATAAATAATCAGGTAAGGACTTGGTATCATTAAACGTGTGTTTAATCAAACACCAATGTTTATGCTCTTCATACAAATCAATAGAATCGTTCACTTCAGCTTCTTCTCCTATAGAAAATTCATCCAACTGTGGAACGGCGATAGTAGGAGGGTATTTCACTGGGGTTAGAATCTTCGAAGAAGACAAATTCAACCCAGTGGATGAAGGGACTTTGAAATCATCTTTATGAACAGGCGAATGAATCTTTGAGTCAAGAAAGACTCTTTTATTACATTGGGGACAGACCAAAAATAATACTAGTTGGTGAGAAAATGATTGAACTTTAAGCTCCCAACTAAGAAGACTGATCAAATAGAACCATTCTGGTACTGAATTCAATTTTGCTATTTGATTCTCTTTATCATCGTTATAATACTTATTAAGAATCCAAGAATTGGAGATTCTTATGAATTCATTCATTTCATATTTGTTATCATTAATCAAGTTGTTGAACAATTCAGCTTTTGGAATTATGGTTTGGCGGTTGTCCATTAAACTTTTTAAACCTGTAAGATAATTGAGGATTAAAATCTCATTCGTGGAGTGAAGGAAAGGCCTCAAATAATAAACACCTTCCAAAGGAGTTTCGAAGTTTCTCCAGGGACAGTTTGAGTCATGAGCCAGGCATTGGATTTGCTTTATATAATCTTCAATCAAATGATCGTTGATATCTTCATTATCATCAAGTTCAAGATCGAATTGAAAGTCAGCCGAAAAATTGTCATTAAAAATTAAAGTCAAAAGCTTTTTGCATGAAGTGCATATCAAATGATTTTTAGAATTGTTGTTGATGGAAATCGAAACACATTTCCAGCCATTTTGAGCGCATTTGGTTTCATTCAATTTGGTGCTTTCAAAGGGCATCTTCCAATTAATAGCCGAGAAACTCATGACTCTACTCATTAATCTTTCTCTTGAATATGGATCGAAATCAGTAGCCATAAAATTGTCGATTCTTTGGTTTTTCACAGGAGTCTTTTTAAATTTATGATAATTATAATGGTTTTTACTTTTTATTCTTTTGAAATACTGAATGTCCGGATGGTCTCCATATTTTTCACTCATATTTATCTCATAAGGAATCGAATACTTCTCAAATCGAGGCGAAAGAAGCAAGTCCACGCACTCCTTAAGCACTTTTGGTGTGCTTTTAACATTATCTTCTGCCATAATCGAGTGCGAAATTTCTTCAAATTTTCATCAACACATTTGTAGGAAATATAAAAGGAATCAAAATGTCTAGAAGACCAGTGTTAGAAGAAGTAGACGATGAAGATATCGACAACATGGATATGGATCTTGCTCAATTTGATCCAAATTTGAATACTCCAGTTGCACCTTTAAGGCCACAACCAAGTGTGGTTAGATCACAAGATAAGGAAACTAATATAGCTCCTATTATTCCTGGTGTTCCCGATTTAGAAGCTCCAGAAGATTACGAAAAGGATATAAGAGACCCTAGACAGTTTACTGATGAAGAAAAAAGGGAGTTTAAGTCATATCAAACCATATATCCATGTTACTTCGACAAAAATAGATCACATAAAAATGGTAGAAGAGTTTCAATAGACAACTCAGTTGAAAATCCGTTAGCTAAAACTATTGCTGATGCTTGTAGGTTTTTAAGAATCCCTGTTTTATTAGAATTAGATAAGTCACATCCTCAAGATTTTGGTAATCCCGGTAGAGTTAAAGCTTTATTGAAAAAAGATGGTCAACAAATTGATGAATTTATCAAAAATAAAAGACAGATTATGAATGCTATTGGAAAATACTTGAAACAACACCCAACTACTTTGGATAGCATTGGTTTATCAAGTGGACATCCAATACCTCCTGAATATAAAGAAGGGTTTGAACCTGAAGAATTACCAAAAGTTAAAGGCTTTCATATGAATACTATCGTTCCTGTACATTCTCCTTTAACTATGAAACATCCAATGACAAAACATATATATGATCCGGAACCTGAACAACCAAAAATCGCTTCTACAGCTCCAAAAGTTCCAAAGAAAAAGATCATGAAAATAAGAGGTTAGTTGTAGTTAATTTGAGAGGTTTTAATAATATTTGAATCATGTATTTCCATGTATTTTCTCTTGTTTCTCTTGTTTCTCTAGTTTAAGCTTTTGGGCTATATTGTTTTCTATATTCTTGAATGTTTGATAATTCTGCTTCAGTAAGTCTATTTCCTAAATGAGAAATAATGTCATTCAAACAAGTAATTGAAATAACTGGAACGTTATGTTGTTTAGAAATACTTTGAGTAGTTGAAAGTTCAGAACCAGTTGCAGTTTCTTGTCTGTCTAAAGCGAGAATACAACCAACTACTTTACCATTCACACCTTTAATGATGTCGAAGGCTTCGTTAATGGCAGTACCGGCAGTAACAACATCATCAATTATCAACACTCTTTTATTATCGATTGAAGCTCCAACAATAGAACCACCTTCACCATGATCCTTCTTTTCTTTTCTGTTAAAAGCATACTCGATATCATTAAAGTTTTCAGGGTCTAATTCAGCTAATTTGGCAATAGTAATGGCAGCCAAAGGAATCCCCTTATAAGCAGGTCCAAATAATACATCAAATTTGATACCTGATTTAATAATAGCTTTAGCATAAGAAGTTGCTAAAATAGATAAAAGTTTTCCCTTGTTGAATAAACCCAAGTTGAAGAAATAAGGTGATTTTCTACCACTTTTCAAGGTATATTCACCAAAAATCAAGGCTTTAGATTCTAAAGCAAGATCTAAGAAGTCGGTTGAGTATGATTCCATTATCGAAAAAATAGACTGTTCCAAAAATATATGAATAAAAGGGCAAAAACCGTGCAAAAAAAGCTGAAACCTAAAATTAAACTACCTTAAGTTCAATCAAATATATATATTATTACTGGTATAAGGTTTATCACAGTAATATCAATCTATACAGCTTTTCTAGAGAAGAGAAGAAAGAGAACTATATTTTGCGATGAGTTCGCGAGATATCAAACTTCTGGCAAGACACTACATGGAAGATATCGAAGAATACAATAAAATCGTCAGTGTTCTAGAATACGAGTTTCGGCGGGACTTAGCGGTCCATTTATATACCGCTGTCCTATTCCATAAACTAGACCCCCAATTTCCCCCGTTTCTGTGGACTAGTTGGCCATTGCATACAAAACTGGTACCTGATCCAAAAACTAGTGATGATAAGTTGGAGCCGGTGATATCCAAAGACGCTATAGAAAGTATAAGAAAGCAATATATGCCACAGAAAGCTACAAATTTGAAGTATGATGTGATTGGGAATAGAAGACTCAGGAAAAGAGGCCAATTAGGCTGTATTTCTGACGATGAGGAAGTCAATTTGGGGTACATAGAGAACTCCGATTCAGACTCTGGATCAGAGTCTGGGTTAAACAATGTTGTTGGCGTCGATTCAAATGCTCCAGAGTATAACATGGACCCGCTGGATGATTCAGATGGTTCGGTCGATGAATCAGACTCGGACGATCAAGATATCTACCTGTCTAGTTCTGAAGACTTAGATGATGAAGATTTACAAAAAGAGCTTGATGAATTGGATGATACACGTGTTATTAGGATGTCTTCTAGTAACAGCTTACAAGATAGTATGAAAGAGAGTGAAGAAGATCCTGAGGACCTCGCTGATAGAAACGAAGACTTCGAACTTGAACTTGAGTTAAGTTCTGAGGAAATGTCACCTGAAGGCTCTGACGAGTCTGAAACAGAAGATGAAAAACTTGATAATTTCAAGCTCATTAAGATTTCGAAAATCAAATATGTCAATACGGGTTCTGACCACAGAGCTAATTTATTATCAGAAATGAAGACCCAGTTAGAAAAGGCTACTCGGAGAAAGGTCCATAGAGCTAATGTTCTAGCTAAAGAGGGAATGACTACCGAGTTCACAAACGAAGCTACTAACGAGTTGGCTCAACAGTTATGCTACAAAATCGATCAGTTTTTAATAGAAACTTCAAAACTTGTCAAATCTAAACTGCCAACAGGAACCAAAAAGCAATTATTAAATTGGCAAGATATGTTGATAGCTGGTCTATTTACACCCAAAGGTATTTTTCCAATTCAAAACCAAAAAGAATTTTATGAAAAATCAGAAAAAATGTTCTTGAATCCGAAATTTCCTTATAAATATAATGGCATTGAAGTTGATTCTCAAGGGCCCTTTGAATTCAATGATTTTCTTGATCAAATAGATGATATCAAAATCACAAGAAATCAGAGAGTTGTATCGGATGATATCATAGAGAATTTACAAACTGTCAAGCAAAAAAGTGAAATGAAGAAGAAAATGTTTGAAGCATTCCTTGACGTACGCAAAGAACAAGAACGAATCTCCACCATGAAAGGATATATAAGAAGTGGGAACAAAAGACTTGGTAAGCCAGGGGAAAGTCAACATGCCTTTCCTGATGACTTGGAAGAAATACCAGAATTTGCATTAAAACATAAAGGTTTAAGGGTAAATGAAGATGAGTACATAATTAAATTTTAATATTATTAAACATTGTATATACATATATATCATTAAATTAATAGAGGTAAACATAAAACATAGAGCTTCTCTAACATAAAGCATAATTCGAACAAATTCCTAAAAAATCAGTTTCTCTTTTCGAAAGTATCGGAAATTTCAGTTCCAAAAATGACATCCCAAAATTTGGAGGTAACACCGAAACCCATTTCATAGTTTTTGTAATGATGTTCCAAATGGTAAGTTTTCAAATCATGGAAGTATTTTGGTAAGTTAGTATGATGTAAAAAGTAATGAGTACAATCATACATGATATAACCTAAAGTACCACCAGCAAATCCTGAACAGGCCATATAGTAAGGGAAAATAGCGAAGACCAATTTGTAGAAAGGATAAGCCAAGATAATAAATAAAGTTGGCGGTAAAACCAATCTATAACCATCCATTGGTAAATAATGATGAACCCCGTGTAAAGTGAAATGCAAAGTCAAAAATACAGGATGGTCAGGTAAATAATGATCTAAATGGAACAAGAATCTGTGTAAACAATATTCTACTAGCGTCCACACAAATAAACCCATAACCCAGAAACTTAAAGCGATAACTTTGTCTTGGTTAACAAAACCAACGTAAAAAAAACAGAAATTTGGTAATAACCAACAAGTTGGAACCACCCACCAAGGTGTTAAAGATAAAGGTTCTAAAAAGTTTCCAAACAAAGGAGCGGATCCTTTACCATAATGTCTTGGTCTATGAACTTGGTCAAGATAAAATTCTTTGGAAAAGTTGGAAAATAAAACTTGTGGGATTAAAGGCTTGTTTAAGTCTAAAAATTTATGTTTTTTGACATCGGCATTGTAATCAGTTTGAATAGATAATTTATCTAATGCAGGCAATTTATCATGGAATTCATCCATTTCAAAATCGTTAAGTTTAACCTCAACAGGAGTTTTGTTTTTGTTGTTTAACAATTCTTCTTCTTCCATTGCAGTAGCAAGGTAACCCACCAACATTTCATCATCCAACATTTCGTATGCACTTTCGGAATGTTCATGGGAAACGGTGTCTGCCATGATTTTAGTGATATCTTGTCCTAAATATGGATAAATGATATCGGAGCCACCAGGATGACCTTCGATGAAACCACTGACATCATAAATCTTACGGTTATACAAAGTCACCCAAGCATCTTTGGGAGTATTATGCTTCGATACCTCAGCGATTGATAACAATGGCAAGTTCTTACTCATATTCCTCTGCTCTAACTATCTTTCCTGCTATAATATTCCCAGTATAGAATCGAGCAATATTTTGTAGGCTTGTATCAATATTTATAAATACAAATTTTTCATGTCGCGTAATCACCTCATAAATCTCACCACTAACAAGCCAGTTTTGTTTAAGAGATAGGGGCAACGAATAAACGTATAGTATATTATGACTAAGTAATATGAGGGGGTATTAATGGGGGTAGATATTAATCAATAGTAATAATCAATACCGCTGGCCCAGTATGAAGGGCTTTGCACCTAACTAGCAATGGGAGATGCGGACTTCAAGTCCAAGTCCAAATCAGACAACTCTTGAGTAGTGACTTCGTTAAACTGTAAGTTATCACTCAAGTCGAGATCTTGTACCGGGTCTTTGTCGTTTTCTTCGTCCATGGGATCATTGTCTTCGACTTCTTCATCTATAGAATCGTTCATTTGTTGTTCCAAGTGTAATGTATGATCCACCAAATTAAGATATGCGTACATAAAATTGGATAATAAGACTTGCTCTCTTAAGGATCGTTTAGGGTTTGCTAACTTCAAGTGTGACAATCTATAGATTGCTCTCTCCACATGAACAGGGAATCTGTAATCTAACATTACTAATGTTGATGGGGAAGGTGGAGGTAATGGGAATCCGAAGGCTGAATCGGTGAACTCGATGGGTTGGTTCGCTTTAGATGTTCTTTTAATTGATTTTTTCAATTTTTCTTGTACTTCTTGTGTAGTTTGCAACAACTTTTCTTCTTCTTCGTCTTTTGTTTGTCCTTCTTTGGTTGCTTTTTCCTCTACCTTGTTTTCTTTCTCTTTTTCTTTCCCCTTTTCTTGATTCTCTTCTTCTCTTTTGTCTTTAGCTAGAGACTTTTTATCCTTGGACTTCGCTTCCTTTCTCTCTTTCTTGTCTTTTTCTTCTATTTCTCTAGCTTTCTTCGATGTTTCCATTTCATTTCCTGTTGGTTTGACATCTTCCATGGCATCATCTTGATCCTTGGATCCTTTGATTTGTTCATTTAAAGAATTATTTGATGATGACCGCAATAACTTTAATCCCAATTTATTTTTGGACTCATCCTTCTTACTTGCCTTCTTCTTAAATATTCCAGTTCCCTTCTTAAGATTGACACCAGATTTCTTAACTTCTGAATCCGATTCATAATCAACTGTTACACCTTCATTATTAACCGTTGGTTCGGTAATTGACGATGTGTCCTGTTTAGATTCAAGAACAGAAACTGAATTGCTCCTTTTCCTCTTGAATAGTTTACTTATAACATTTTCTTTACCGGCATTGGCTTCTTTGGTCTTTTTCTTCGAACTTTTGATCTCCAACCCCTTGTCTTCTTTGGGATTATCATTAGTTTGCTGCTTCTTGTGATAAATTTCTGGCGAGGAGACTGACCTACTGGTGGATTCCACGGTTGTCTCAGGAACTGTTGACAATTCAATTGTGGAGGAACTAACTGATCTCTGACTTTGAGTATCTTTGTCACTATTTTTCATCCATAACCATGACTTCTTCTTCTTCAACGGTTTACTAGGGCTAGTTTTTGGTGAAGAGCTCGTTGACAAAGCAGAATCAGTAGAAATCAATGAGTTGTTTGACCTATTCTTCGCAGGCAAATTTTCAAGACTTGTGATTTCTTCACTTGGAGTACCACGAGTAGGAGACCTTTCTATTGATGACTGGTCTGAAATTTCGTGAGAATCAATTTCATCAATAGAATTGGAATTTTTGGTTTGTTCATCGTCTGTTTCTCTCAATGTTTCTTCATCTAATACGATGTTTCTGTCTAAAGTACTTAAAACCTTGTTGGATTCAACAAGATTTTCATCTGGGCCAATCAAGGCTTTTGACTCGAAATTAGATTCATCTAAAATAGTATTCGTGGTCCCCACAAAATTTGCATCTTCATTCTTAGCGGCGTTCAACTTCTCTGAATAATTTAATTGATCATAACTTTGTTCGAATCTGAAATCAACATCTGATTCGTCTTTCGAACCAGAAGAACCATCCACCAACATCTGAGGATCATGCAATTTATCATTTCTATTCAAACTTTGTTTGAATTCATTGATTTCACTTCTTAATAAGTCCAAGTTTTCGTTTAATTGTCTTGACTTGATTTCAGCTTCCTCCTTAGTTGGCCTCTTCTTATCTGGGCTCAATCTTACATTATTTTCATTCGTTAAAGCATCTTTCTTTTGTGGATCGATGTTTTCCAGTATTTTGTGTTCCCTGACCGATGAATCGATCTTGAGCTTTGGCTTTTGGGGCGATAAGTTCAAATCTTGTAATTCGTCGGTATCATCTAATAAGATTTCATCTTTCTGGCCGTCATCATCAATAGAATCAATGACAACTTCGGTATGAGGAATGTATTTCTGTTGTGACACCTGAGGGAATTGCTGGACGGGACGAACAACTGGGGCATTCTGAAGTTTCGGAATATGTTGTGAAGTTGATTTAGAGCGTGGCTCTCCAACATGGTTATCCTTAGTCGAATACGATATGTTGTTGTTGCCTCCGTGATGGCTTTTGACAACCTGGTTCAGTGGCATTTGTTGATATCCTCCATTATGTGGTCTTTGATTTGCTGTACCTTTCAAATTTGAAGCCTGTAACTGCGCTTGTTTATTAGCATGTCCATGTTGGCCCCCAGGTCCCTGTTGGGTACTAGGCCTGTGACCACTACTGGAATAATGATTCGAATGTCCTTGGTTAAAACCCTGGCTATGATAATTACTTCTATGGTGGTGAGATTGTCTCTGTCCCACTTTCTGACTAGGAGCATTGGAATAACCTGTTTGTTGGTAGGAATAATTTGCCTGTGAGCCAGATGGATGGCCATAACTGTCAGTGGAGTTTGTAGACCCTCCGGAAGACGATCTGGAAGATGAAGGACGTGAATGAGAAGGAGGTAATTGCGGCTGAAGCTGCTGGCTGGTATGCATCCCATGAGGTTGCAATCTTGATCTGGAAGAAGACCTTGAACTTGTTTGGGAAGGAGTAGTCTTCTGTCTTGTATGGCTTGACGCAAGTTGAGCCTGCTGTTGTGGAGTCACCTTAACGTGTGATAATCTTTTGGCAGTCAAATTATGCTGGGAATACTTCGTCTTGGGTAATTTCTCTTCCAAAGGAGAAATTGGTACAGCAGAACCGTATGGCGAGTCTTTGGTATAAATGTTTTGGTTGATTTCTTTTGCCTGATCTAAATTTGGATTACGATAGTTAAACAATGCCTGAGAACTCCTATGACTTCTACTACTATGTCCATGCAGATGATTTGATTTTGATTGGTGTTGATGTTGATGTTGATGTTGTTGCTGATGCTGATGCTGCTGTTGGGATGCTTGTTGGTGGGCAGTTTGTTGGGGTACCTGTTGATGAGTTCTATGTCTATGTGATTTGTGGTATTGATGTGGAGTCTGTTGGTTATATGACTGATTATGACGACTAGATGAAGACATTTGTGCAGCCATAGGTTGAGACTGACTCATTTGTGATCTAACTCCTGATAAATCATTTCTCAAATTAGCTAATTTATCAGCTTTTCCGGTTTGAAGTCTGGAGCCCGATGATAAAGACAGATTTTGTTTGTAATCCACTCTTCTGGATCTTCTCAACGAAAATTCTTGATTTTGTAAATTGAGTACATCAACAGAAGTATAGTCAGTTTCAAAAGGAAAAGAATTTTCATCATATGTTCTCTGAGAAGCTGGAGAAGTTGGATCATAAAATTCATCAATGGAAGATTTTGAGGATCTTGGTGAGGAGTTCAACTCGTCAATTGCCAATTTTTCGACATCAGTATAGCCTAAAGAAGAAGCTGATAAAGTTCTAGCGACAGTGACAGCATCAGTTGAGTTTCTTCCTGCTAGTTTAGATAAATGCTGTAACTCATTTGATAAGTCACGAAGTGAAGGGTTACTGAATCTGTTATTTACATCATTTCTTGGTGATGGTTCTCTATTAGAATTGTTAGAACCCGGTGTACTCATGGATCGATTAGGAGCTTCAGTTGCTTGTGTCGACTCGTTAACAACTTGAGATTTTGACTTTTCACTATTAGAATCATGACGAGATACTGACTTTGACAACGATGAGCTCCTTTTTAAAGAATTCTTTCTTGATATTTGACGCTCCATAAGCTCTTCAACAGTTGTGTGAACATGATTCTTGAAATTTTCGGGATCTACTTCAGGATGTAAATTAGCAGGAACCCACAATAAATCATCAGTGTTGAGAGTTTGTTCATTTTCAGAAATTGTTGATTCATCAGGATTACTGATAATTGACGAGTCTTCTTCGTTTAATAATTCAACAGCAGGAGATTTAGACCTAGACAATCTTGAAGGAGAAGGCGATTTACTCGAATTAGTTGACGATTTGGATGATTTCACAGGAGATATCTTTGTGGAATTAATGGAAGGGGAAGGCGATCTAGAAGGAGATCTAGAAGCATTTCGTGGAGTATCTTTCAATTTATCATCAAACTTTGAATCTTGAACTTGAAACAGAAATTCAATATCGTCATTCTTTGGTAAATCAGGATCATAGTTCATTAGATGACCGATGGATAATCTTTTTAAAGCGGCCACCATTTTCTTCTCTTGTTCAATCTCTTTTGCAGCTGTTTCATAAGTTGATTTTATGTTTAAATGGGAATGACCAGATAATTGACCACCAGGCAGGTTAATAGGCAGTAGATTCGGCAGTGGACCAGGCAGTTGTCCAGGCAGTTTGCCGGGCAGAAGCAGGTCAGGCAGCTTCTCTTTTATTTGTGTGTTATATGACATAAAGAACGACTAGTAGTTAATAACAAATATATGCATGAATGAAGGAATTAAATAAACTTTAGTGGATCAACAGTGTTGGACAGTTGAAATTTTGAAATAGGAGACAAAAGCGATGTAGGTAATAACACGCGATCTTATAAGGTGAAAAATCCGTTAAACAACCAATGCTTGTCAAACAACGATAGTAAGCTCTTGAATAAGTTTTGTTCGCTAACTTCACCGGAAAACTTAATCAAATCTCTATTCACTAATGTTTTCGTTCCTCAACACGCTAAAAATTTTCGCATTCTCAAATCAGTTAAAATAGATAAGATAGTTTAGATATTATTATTATGAGAATTACTATAATGAATTAATTACTATGAATATTAATGTTACTGTAAATATGAATTATTAAAGGTTCTACTATAAAAAAGTGTAGAACAAGTAAATCCCCAAAAATAAGGAACCATAATATATGCATCTAACGGAAATAGGCCCCTCAATCAATGAAGGAAATCCCATTAGGTTGCAAAATGAATGATATGCTATAGAGCACCAGATATTGTGGTACTTGATCAATGCATAGCATGCTAGCATGCCAAAAATCGTAGTATATATCAATTGGAATATTGTATTCAAGGCCACGGCCACAGGATCAAGCTTTCTAACGGTGATAAGCTCGTAAGCATGATGAAGATGAGCTATACCAAATAATAAAGGACTATATTTGGTTATATTCGTTTGTGAAAAGTAAGGCGATAACAAAAAATATATGACAGCTCTATAAATGATTTCTTCTGTTATAGGAGCGAATAAATGGTCTCTAAACCCCCAAATGTTGCAAAACGAATCATCAAAGTCCCTTGATATCTGTTCAAATGACAGGGTCGATATATAATGGAAAATAGGGCCAATGTATAAAGCCATAATGTGTAAAAGACAATAAGCAATGTTTCTCAAATCACTAGGACCTGGTATTAACATTTTCCAGAAAGCATATACATTTTTTTTATCAACATCAATGCCTAATGGTATAAACGATACCACCAAAATCCACACTATACACAAGACAGTTACATTGACTAATCGGTGCTTTACTACTTCCAAATCATTTCTATCCTTGCCCTGGAGCCTTTGGGGTTTGAAACTATGAATACTAGCAACATATGAAGATGCTACTATCACGCTGAGAATTACACTCGCTAAATTAAATTTTTGTTCCATCGTCCAATCTGCTTGATTTTATTCTGTCTGACTCATTGCACACTTTTTGAAGTGAGATCTGAAAAATGATTTGAAAATTTCAGACATAGGACACTATAGATTCATTAGATTAGACCTTAGGAAACTAAATTAGGAACTATATCGGATATTAAATAGGCTGTAAGACTTTTGGATATATAGATTATACTATGAGGTTTATTAGAAATATTTCCCTGTCTACCATCAGGTACAGAGGTCAAAATTTGACTGAAAAAATCGTACAAAAGTATGCTGTGGGGTTACCAACAGGTAAAAAAGTATTTAGTGGTGATTATGTTACTATTCAACCAGCCCACTGTATGTCACATGACAACTCGTGGCCCGTAGCCACTAAATTCAAAGGTTTAGGTGCTAAAAATGTCAAGGATAACAGACAAATTGTGTGTACCTTAGATCATGATGTTCAAAATAAAACCGAAAAAAATTTAACCAAGTATAAAAATATTGAACAATTTGCTAAAGAACAAGGCATTGACTTCTATCCTGCTGGTAGAGGTATTGGTCATCAAATTATGATCGAAGAAGGTTACGCTTTCCCTTTGAATTTAACTGTTGCATCTGATTCTCATTCAAATACTTATGGTGGTATTGGTGCTTTGGGTACTCCAATTGTCAGAACTGATGCTGCTTCTATCTGGGCAACTGGTCAAACCTGGTGGCAAATTCCTCCTGTTGCTAAGGTTGAATTGACTGGTAAATTACCTAAAGGTGTTACTGGTAAAGATATTATTGTTACTTTATGCGGTCTCTTCAATAATGATGAAGTTTTAAATCATGCTATTGAATTCGTTGGTGACGGGGTTAAAGATTTGTCTGTCGATTACAGATTAACCATCGCCAATATGACTACTGAATGGGGGGCTTTATCAGGTGTTTTTCCAGTTGATCAGACTTTAATAGATTTTTATGAAGATAGAATTACTAAATTGCCTCAACCTCATCCAAGGGTTAACCAGAAAACTGTTGATGACTTAAAATCTTCTGTTCAATCCGATGCAGATGCTGTTTATGCTAAACATTTAAAGGTTGATTTAAGCTCTTTGAGTCCTTTTGTTTCTGGTCCAAATTCAGTCAAGATTTCAACTTCGTTATATGATTTATCAAATGAAAATATTAAAATCAATAAGGCATACTTAGTATCTTGTACAAATTCAAGATTGAGTGATATTAAAGCTGCTGCTGATATCTTAAAGGGTAGAAAAGTGGATCCAAATGTCGAATTCTATGTTGCTGCTGCTTCTTCGAATGTTCAAAAAGATGCTGAAGCTACTGGTGCTTGGCAAGATATTATTGATGCAGGTGCTATTCCATTACCTGCTGGATGTGGTCCATGTATTGGTTTGGGTATGGGTTTATTAGAACCGGGTGAAGTTGGTATTTCTGCTACTAACAGAAACTTTAAAGGAAGAATGGGTTCTAAAGATGCCTTGGCTTACTTGGCTTCTCCTGAAGTAGTTGCTGCTTCTGCTATTTTGGGTAAGATCGGTGGTCCTGAAGAAGTCGAAGGTTTCAAGGTTCCTCAAAATCCAGAAATCGTAAGAGATTTAACCATTCCAACTGTTGCTGCTTCTGAAACCGTAGTTGAAGACTCTGGTGCTGTCGATATTTTACCCGGTTTCCCTACTTCAATTGAGGGTGAATTAATCTTGTGTGATGCTGATAACATTAACACTGATGGTATTTATCCTGGTAAATACACCTACCAGGATGATGTCACTAAAGAGAAAATGGCTGAAGTTTGTATGGAAAACTACGATTCCGAGTTCAGAGAAAAAGTTCATGCTGGTGATATCATTATTAGTGGATTTAATTTTGGTACTGGGTCATCAAGAGAACAAGCTGCTACTGCCATTTTAGCTAAAGGTATGAAATTAGTGGTTGCTGGTTCATTTGGTAATATTTTCTCTAGAAATTCAATTAACAACGCCTTATTGACGTTAGAGATTCCTGATTTAATCAACAAGTTGAGAGAGAAATACCAAGGATCCAATGAATTAACCATTAGGACTGGCTGGAACTTAAAATGGGATGTGACCAAAGCATTAGTTACTGTTACTGATTCTGAAGGAAACGTTGTATTAACTCAAAAAGTTGGTGAATTAGGTACTAACTTACAAGACATTATCGTTAAAGGTGGTTTAGAAGGTTGGGTTAAAAGTGAATTATCCAAATAAGGACTAAGTCATCGCCATTATCATGTAATATAGGCTTTATAATATGAGCAACATTATTTATTTAGAGTAAATATATTAAATTAATCAATTCTAATCAATTTTATAATCTAAGCTGATAGTTTAGAAGCTTCCAACAATAAGAAGTCTGATCAAAAAAAAATTAAAAAAATAAATGCGCAAGCCCGGAATCGAACCGGGGGCCCAACGATGGCAACGTTGGATTTTACCACTAAACCACTTGCGCTTCTTGTGTATCCTTATGTATGATTTCCTTTATGAGATAAAATATGCAGATCACGTGATTTCTGATTTTCACAAGATATCTCTTCCTAAATTCTTATTTGTAAAGATATTATGTAGATGCAAGAGCCAAACAAGGAAATCTTTCTCATTTGATACAATGGCATTGAGTGTTGTTTATACCTAATTCTGTCCCAAGAAAGCTTCAACAAAGAGGTATTTCCTAATATAATGAATGCATTATTACTAGAAAGTAAAGTAGACTTTATCTTACATTAGGAGGTTCTAAACACTCCATTCACAAACTTCTAGGTGGATTATCTCCAAGAAAGCACAAGATATAGTTATTTATTCAAAACATACTTTGTTAGGCAGATAAGTTTTATTGTATATACCTTTGCGAAATATATAGGCGGAATGGAATGCAAGTTTGGAAGCGTAAAAGAGAGTTTTGGAACCATTAGGAGTTCCACCGGATAAAAATTTTACATTTTTAGTAGATAATTATATTGGGTATTTGGTATGAATGGTTCTTGTATTCGGAAGCATAATTTGTTAGTACCAATCCCCTCATATTTGCTTAGTTGCAAACATTTAACATGAATACAAATGGTGTACCGGTGTATAAGGAATCGTGGATAATTTTTTAAGATGATCAACTGTGACAAACTATCTTGAATTTTCATAATTGCTAGTTAAGTGTATTAATTGTGAGAGACGTGTCTATACTGCTTACTCAAGTATACTTGGTTAAAGCTGCTTTGTTGGAAGTCGATTTTATATATATGCAGAGGGTGCATCAGTATGTGCAGCATTTGCAGCCAATACTGCAAAATGTTTTAAGTCTAAAATAATGTAGAAAATAAAAGTGAGAATAAATATATTAACTACGAAATATTAAAGGTATCCAACTATTAGTTAGAACTCTTTATTTATTTCGATCGATCTCCTAGCTGTTTGTTATATAATTCAGTTTCTGTAACGATTATTAAGACTCAGATAATTATTATCCAATTATGTATTATCCATACTCCGTTTGTTAACAGTATAGAATTGTATGAAATCTTTCATCATCTCTTCCACCTTGGTATTCAGTGCCTGGATGATCCTATTCATCGATATTTTTTGGTTTAACCTGTACTTTTCAAAGATATTGCCTATCTCGAAAATTGAACAACCTTCAAAAGGATTCGAGATTAAACCCATCTCACGACTATATTTCAATCTCTTTAATGCATCAACTATTTTTTTTCTCTTTAGAAATCTGATTTTGGTTCTGGTTTCTCTTCTCCATTTGGTACCGAAAAGAAGTTCACGGTTATATAGAGCCAAATAAGGTGGCTCATCTATGTAACATGAGGAAAGTAACTCTGGTATAGTTTTAACGCATCTCATTTTAAGGTCTAAATACTCTGATGAAAGGTTGCTCCTGTTTTGAATAGTTTTGGTGCCATCAGAAAAGAAATATTCATTCTCCTGCTTTTCATTGATTTTTGCATTCTTCTCGGTAGCCTGAATATGTAACTGGTTTCCATTTTCAGTGATTGAATGAGCAGATGAATTTGTGTTTAAATCTCCTTGGGAAGACAAGTTGAAATTATCCTTCAACACTTTATGTAAACTCGTATCTGACAGATTTGACACAGTTTTGTAATTGAAATTTGTATGTTTGACCCCATTTTGCAACTCTTTTCTATTCTTGATTTCAGTTGTTACTTCGCCAGATCCTTTTTCTTTGTTATAACTGTTGTTAACCATAAATAACACATTTTTGTCTGTAAATTTTGAAGTAGACAAATCAGATTTGCTTGACTCAAAAGCTATGCCAAAGAATTCATTGGTTGTTGCTTTTTGGTTTGAATTACCATCTACAATTTTATCTTCATTTGACTGATAGGTATTACTCCGAGTAGAGTAGTAGTTATTAAGTGCCCGAACTCCACCAATTAAAGAAGGAAGACGAGTTCTAATTTTGGTGTGAATATGTTGCAGATTTGCAAAAAAGTATGTATCATCAAAACCTTTATTTGTCATTTCTTCCTGATTGTACTGACTATCTGGTGCTGATTTACTTGTCAGTCTATTCTTCTCTCTATTATACTCTCTTGTTGTCTGAATTGAGACTTTGCTGCTATAACTTGTTAATATAAAAGCAGAAATGTGTCTGTGTGTGTTTTGTGGGTCGAATAGATAATTTTTTCAAAATCGTAAGAGATACAATAATAAATTAGAAAATGAAAATAATTAAGAGGAAGAGATTAAGTAAACCATTATTATTATTATGTTCACTTGATTTATACATCTCTATCTCCACAAGATAAATATCCATCTTGTTACAATTACTAAAAGAGGCCAGATTAGATCACACCCCCGTTTATTATCACCGAAGAGCTCCAAAAATTATAATATGCTATTTAGATCTCGATAACCTACTAGAGATACGCCTGTCGCCCTTCTGCCTGACTGGTATCAAAGACTAAGGTTTAAATGAAAAAAAAATTAAAAAAATGCGCAAGCCCGGAATCGAACCGGGGGCCCAACGATGGCAACGTTGGATTTTACCACTAAACCACTTGCGCATTGTATGTTACCTTTCCGCCTATTTTTTTAGATGCAGTAGCAGTAAATTCAAACATCCGTACACCAATATTATTATAACAGGAACTATGTATATTCGGGTACAAAAGTTTCCTCTAGATACTTATGGGTCCTCGGTGAAGAGATCATATAGGTGCTGGGTAAACATAAAAAAGGGAGTTTTTTTTGATGTTTTTACATAAGTTTAGTTCTAACTACTGCTAGCCCAATGACTAACGGATTCTTTTTTCAATCTATCTATTATCAGCACTATATAGAGAATCAAACCGACTAATAGGCGTTTTAAAGCTGGGTACTTTTATTTAATACTAACCGTACATTCATTCTAGTTGAACTGATACTTAGTTACCTAGCATTCAGACAATAGTGAGGACACACTCATCATTTTAGCTCTGGGGCTAGAGTAGTAAAGTTAGAACAAATGTACAATTAGCAAAAAAAACTATAATCTCACAGCCTATACACAATTAGTTGATTTGATTTCCTAACAGACTTGCATATTATGGTAATGATAATCGAGATTAAAGGAAAAAAAATCCACACTCATCAAATTTAAATTATTGGAAAATTGACCAACCTTTAAATTATTGGAATATTGAATTCCAACCGTGCGAATATATTTTCCAACTGATCTGGTATTATTGACACTAAATAGATGTCTGCTGTAAAATATTATGAAACTTAATTGAATAAAAAAGACTATGATATGATACAAGAAGAGCATTTTGAATCTTTTGCTCTCTACTAGGCGTAAGGTATTAGAATTTGAAGTCGCCCACGAATAGCTGCAAAAAAATAAAAAAAGAATGCTCCGAGACGGGGAATTGAACCCCGGTCTACCATGCGACAAACGGTAATTCTAGCCACTAAACTATCTCGGATATTTACGTTCCCTTTTTCGTTCGATATTTTTGAATAACATCATATCTTTGATTTTTAATGAGAAGTTCATCACGTATACAAGGTTTACAGACTAATTTAGAACGACCAACGCACCGGGACCCAGATCCCCCGCCGACAACAAACT
>JAJLZD010000033.1:0-51115 GCA_030571975.1 Yamadazyma olivae | reverse complement strand
GTTTGTTGTCGGCGGGGGATCTGGGTCCCGGTGCGTTGGTCGTTCTAAATTAGTCTGTAAACCTTGTATACGTGATGAACTTCTCATTCTAAAATCTTTTTTTTTCATATTTTAGTATATGAACAAAGATAAATATAATTCATCAACCTTCCTAGGACGGTTGGTGTAGTGGTTAACATTACTGCCTTCCAAGCAGTAGTCACGGGTTCGATTCCCGTACCGTTCATTCTTTTTTATTTTCTTTATATTTATTTATTTTTTGCCTTAGGATGCTAATAGTTTTTTTTTGTTGATATATAAGGCTACAGATCAATTGAATAATAACTTTTCAAAACAGATCTCCCACTTTACTCGCCCCTCATTATCAGTTTCTTAACTATTTTTGATATTTACATCAAAGCGCGCTTGTTTACATAGATCAATACAAAGATGGATGCTGCAACATTGACGGAGAAGATGGCTGAAATCTTTCAAGATGCTCAGTTAAGTTTAGCTGGGCATAGGAAGTTGGTGATTAATCTAAAAAACTTATTTTACAGCTCAATCAGTGATGGATATGAAGATAGTTTTGATATTATGATTAATAAAATGATAAACAAAATATTGGATTTGAAGAAAGGAGAAGATTCAGGGGATAGAATATCTAAGTTCATTGCTGTGTTTGTATCCAACTTATCAACAGAAGAGAATAAAGGCAAAGAATTGGAAGGGTCAGAAGAAGATGTGGATTCAGATAGTCCTTACTCAAGGTTGATCGATAGTATTCTACGTCATTTATTGAGAGGTGTACAATCGAAAAATCGTAATGTTAGATATAGAACTGTACAGATGTTATCTTATTTAGTCAGTTTTGTGGGTGAAATCGATGAAGAGTTATTTAAAGCCATTCATTGGTCACTAAATAGGAGATTGTACGACAAGGAATCCAATGTCAGAATCCAAGCAGTAGTTGCTTTATCAAGATTCCAATTTATTAATGATGATGAAATCGATTCCGATAATGAAAATAACGAGGAGAAACCTGAATCTTCCCTTAACAAATCGACTTCAGCCTTGGTTGATGTTTTGAACAACGACGAAAGTCCTGAAGTTAGAAGAGCTTGTTTACTTAATTTACAGAAAAATGAAATTACAATTCCTTATTTAATTGAAATTGCCAGAGATGTCAATCCCATAAATCGTAGGTTAGTCTATTCTAGAATTTTGAAAGAGTTTGATGATTTTAGAGTCTTAGACTCGAACCAGATTTTTAAGTTGATAAGCTGGGGTCTAAATGATCGTAACGAACTGGTCAAATTAAGTGCAATTAAAATATTCAATCATTGGTTTCATTCAATCAACAAAAGCTTCCCTGATTTCTTGGAGTCCTTAGACTTAACAGCATTAAACAATGATGAAATTAGAAGCATTGAAAGCTTGGTCACTGAATTATTTGAATTAAACTTTGATATCATCAAGAATTTGAAAATAAATCTTCAGTTCTGGAAAGAACTAACGGTTGAAAACTCTTTTTTTATCAGAAACGTTTTTGAATATTTCAATAATAAGAATTATTATGATATGATCGATGAAAAATTCATTGAATCGATTGAATTAAGTGAAGTGTTATTAAAATATTTCAAATTGAGGTTATTCAAGATAAATGAAAACAAGCAGTTAATAAGCAGTTATAAGGATTTCAAGAGCACCATTGAGAATATAGACTCCAACTTACAGACTTTAGAAGATGAAAGATATTTGATAGAGAACGACTCAGGTAACAGAAACTCAGAACAAATTACCTTAAAATTATCTAAGCTAGAAGAAGATTATAAAGTATTAAAATTAAACAAAATGAAACAGTTCTCTAATTTTAGTGAAAGCTTAGAAGAATATAATGGGTTTAAGGATGACTTGAACCAACTAGAATTCATTATCAGCAATTTGCTCAAGATTTGTCTAAACTACGATTTCAGTGATGAAATTTCCAGAAGATCCTTATTACAAATTATAAGGTCAAGTTTATCTAATGATAACTTGCCTGATTCCTTGATTGAATTGAATTTGAAGGTTTTGAAGAAATTAAGTATCAGTGAAAAGGATTTTATTGACATGGGAACAGAAATCATTACTGATATTAGAGATTCTCAGTTAGATGAAGATGACGAAACATTCCATTCAGCAATTTCCGGTTTCATGCAAGATGAAGACGATGAAGATGATGATGACGACGACGAAGAGGATGAAGATAATGGAGATGAAAATAATGATGACGAATTACAAGAAGATTATACCAACAATATTAATCGTATAGGCAATGTGTTTGATAACGAGAATTTTAACTCATCTTATGCCAAGACACCAAAGAAGAACAAAAGAAGAAGAATCGAACCAAAGATGATCCCAGATGAGATTTTGATCCAAGGTCTTATGGTCACTCAGCATTTACTTCAATTGATTAATTGCCCTATAGAAAATAACTATTCATTGGAGTCTATTTTTGACAGTTTAGTTAAACCTGCAATTTTAAGATCAAAAGAAAGAGGTATTGGAGAACTAGGAGTCAAATGTGTTGGACTAATCGCTGTTTTAGATAAATCGGTAGCAATTAGAAACTTGTCAGTTTTATACAGAATCACCCTCAAATGCTCAGAACCAATACAAGTACTTAGTATTAAAGCTATATTTGATATCTTGTCAACATTTGGATCGAGTATTTTTGATTTTAGTGAATATGATGAAGAAATAATCAAGATATATATCGAAAATTGTAAGCTCATAACTAGTTTTAGGCTAGCTCATTTGTTTTCAGATTGTTTAGATGCTTTTGAGATGCCAAACTTGCAAGCTGTCACAGCAGAAGGTTTGTGTAAAGTATTTTTAGCTGATATAATGGAAGACTTTACTAAATATGATCTGTTTGACCCTGAATCAAATGACCAAGATCCTGAAGATAAAATGGATAACGTCAAGCAACTTCTTGAAAAATTAATGATGACATATTTCCATCCATATAACGCAGAAAATAATATGTTGAAACAAACATTGGCCTTTTGTATTCCAGTTTATGCGTTCAGTCATGGAAGGCACCAGGAAAAGATTTCCAAAATCAGTGGAGACTTGATTCTTAGATTATTCAATTATAAAGATGGAATCAACTATCCAATATTTCAAAATTTATCAGTCAATAATACTGTGCAACAACTAATACATTGGTGTGATCCAAGTAATCTAGTTAGCAACAATAAAGTTGAGGATTATTCCAAAAACCCATATCATCAAGCAATTGATTTCTTAGCAACAGTCGAGAGTGAATTCACCAACAAAGCATTTAAGAAGACTATCATCAATAATTTGAATAAACTCAATTTGAGTGAAAAGATTGGAAGTGCTTCATTGATCGAATTACAAGAAGTCATAAGTTTAACGGAGGCAGCAATTAGCGATAGAAAGTTTGAAGATGAGGAGTACCAAGTTGATTCGTTTACAATGAAGAATCTAACCAAATTTAGCGAAACTGTAAAGGAATTAATTGAGGTTGCAATTGAGAGAGAAAGTCAAGAGCCCGAGAACCCAGATCAAGACCAAGACCAAGATCAGGATCAGGATCAGGACCAAAATTTAGATGCAGCTGAAGATGAAGATAAAGACGACGAAGAAAAAGAAAAAGAAGTAGAAGATAAAAAAGACGAAGATAAAGAACAAATTGATGCCGAATCAGAGATTAAGTCAGGAGATGAAGAAGATCTAGAAATGGACCAAGAAAATGAAGACTTAGTAAATAAGCAAGAAGTGAAGGAAGAAGTTGAACCAGAATTTGGATCCGAAGCCGAAGACGACGTCGCAAGTTCAATTAACGATGCAGATAACATGGATGTCGACTATTAATAGGAGAGAACAAGCCACGCCGGTACACCAGTTCTTATAGGTTAGAGTAAGTCCGCGAAACGTTAAAGTTAAAACGTATACGAGGTAAACGACAAGTCGCATTTTAAAGTTTAAACGACGTAAACGATGGAAATATAAAACACGAAAAATAACGAGATTGTAAATATTCAACACTAAGAATAACTAGTTCAACAAGTAGTTAAACACAAAGAATACACCAACAAAATGGAATCACAAAAGTTGTACCAAAAGGATAACACTAAGGATACTGAATTCGCCAAAGCTTTACACGGTGACAGTTATAAGAAAACAGGTATCAGTGCATTGATCTCAAAGGCTAAAGATGCTAGTGAAGTCGCCAGTGAAGGTTACTTTAAACATTGGGATGGTGGTGTTACCAAAGAAGATGAGGACAAAAGATTAGGTGATTATAATAGATTAACTCACCATTACTACAACTTGGTTACTGATTTCTATGAATATGGTTGGGGTTCTTCTTTCCATTTTTCAAGATATTATAAAGGTGAAGCTTTCCGTCAAGCTACTGCTAGACACGAACATTTCTTAGCCCACAAAATGAACCTTAAAGAAGGTATGAAAGTTTTGGATGTTGGTTGTGGTGTTGGTGGTCCAGCCAGAGAAATCTGTAGATTTACCGATTGTTCAATTGTTGGTTTAAACAACAACGATTATCAAATTGAAAGAGCTAATCACTACGCTCAAAAATACAATTTAGATGATAAATTGTCTTTCGTTAAAGGTGATTTCATGCAAATGGATTTTGAACCAGAATCTTTTGATGCTGTTTATGCCATTGAAGCTACCGTGCATGCTCCAGTTTTAGAAGGTGTCTATTCCGAAATCTACAAAGTTTTAAAACCAGGTGGAACTTTTGGTGTTTATGAATGGGTTATGACTGACAAATATGATGAAACTAATGAAGAACATCGTAAAATCGCTTATGGTATCGAAGTTGGTGATGGTATTCCAAAAATGTATTCAAAATCTGTTGCTGTTCAAGCCTTAAAGAATGTTGGGTTTGAAGTTGAATTCCAAAAAGATTTAGCTGATGTGGATGATGAAATTCCATGGTACTATCCTTTAGCTGGTGACTTCAAATATGTTCAACAATTATCTGATTATTTTACTATCTTCAGAACCTCAAGAATTGGTAGAATTGTTACTACTGGATCAGTTGGTTTATTAGAAAAAATTGGTTTAGCTCCAAAGGGTTCCAAACAAGTCACCATCGCATTGGAAGATGCTGCCGTCAACTTAGTTGAAGGTGGTAGACAAAAATTATTCACCCCAATGATGTTATTTGTTTGTAAAAAACCTTTAAAAGAAAACTAATTTGTGTAAATAAAAAATTACAAAATAGGTTCAGTTCTATATAAATGTATTTATTATATTACTATCTATTCATTTATTTAATATATTTTAAAAAGTTTAAACTTTCAATTTCGGTAAATTAAATGCAGGTGTAGACAAATTATTTAATGATCTCTCAACTATAACCAAATCATTGTTGAACTTATTGACAAATAATATTGATCTATAATCCGAACTGATCCAAAACGGCTTTTCTACATCTGATTGGATTGGTTCGTTTTGAATTTGTTGCTTCATTCTATTAATCTGGCTTTGTTTTAACGATGCTTCTAATACATTAGATTCCTCCTCCTCTTCATCTTCATCATCAATAGTGAGACCGTCACCATTTCTCTTTTTAGAGCTTCCTGTATTTTTATATGCCTTATTGATCGGAATGTTCAAATTTAAGTCAAAAAAGCATAAGAAGTCTTTGCCATAAACCCAAACTTTCGAACCATCAACAAATATACCTTCTGGTTTCGACTTTAATGTCAAAAATTGTTTAGGTAAAAATTCGCTATTTCTCTTTGACCATGGGGTTAACAAAGAGTTTGAATTATCTTTTTTAAGGTTAAATTCAAACACCTTATTATCTTCTGTTAATACTACCAATGTATCATTGACCGAAAACTCGATTAAATGGGGTAAATTAGTCGACAAATTGGTCAATATATAGTTTTCAAAAGATTCGTCCAAGGAAATGATTTCAATGACCCCATTGAACCTTGCAACTGCTAATTTGTCTTGATTTTCATTGATCTTCAAAAGTTTAACATTGTTAAGATAGTTTAAATTGGACTTGATTTCATAGTCGTTGAATTCTATTTCTTTAGCCAACTCAATGGTTTTAGCACCCAAATCAACTTTGAATTGGAATAATTCATCAGTGTTAGTCAATATTAGCAAGTTATCCTTTTTGTAGATTACGGTTTGTTTACTTCCACTAACGATTGAATTGAAGCTTTCATCTTTAAACTTGTTGATAATAAGTTTCTTTGGGGTATGAATTAATTCGAATAACTTTACAGTGTTCATTGAAGAAACGGCTATCAAACTACCCTCTTCATTTATTGATACATTAGTGATATTTTCATCATCACTCAAGGATAATTTAGAAACCAATTTATATTTAATGTCATTATGTTCATTTTCATTATTTTCATAGTTTGGAGCTGTGATCTTCCAGATTTTGATGGTTTGATCTTGCCACATTATAATCAACTTATTCAATTGATTTATGATTATATTTGATTGTTGTTGGTTTAATAACAACTTTCTATAGTTCCCATCATGGAATTGGTTAACGGATTGTATGACTATTGATTTTTCAACCCCTCCACTGACAAGGAGGTTGAAACCTTTGCTTTCGAAAATGGATAAGGTTCTTACATCATTGGAATGTAATAATCTATTATAACTATGGACCCATTTCAAATTCTTGTTATTATTCATGTTGATTAAGTTGAATTGGTGAATTTTTCTATCGACACCAGCGGTGAAGAATTTTTCTTCATTAATATCATTAACAATACATAAGACATCAGCATCATGGGTTGAAAAACTTTGAAGCAAACTGAAAGTATCCAAGTCCCAAACTTTTATAGACCCAGTTGAATCACCACTAACGATTTGTTTTCTTCTGGTTAAAACATTTATAGACCAAACTAAGGTACTTTCAGTTTTGGATTTGTCCACTCTCATGGTACCTAAAATTCTACCTCTTTCTTGTACATTTGCTGACCAACACCTTATTCTTGCATCGGCACACCCACCCACAACCATGTCATTTTCAAACCATTTAATACTTAAAATTCTCAGTTCTTGTCTTTGACAGATCATTTCATGTTCCAAAGATCCAAAGCCCCCTGAAATATCGACTATAGCAACAGAACCATCGTCACAACCTACAGCCAACTTATCACCATTTGGATTAACAGCTATTGACCAAATAACCCCAACATTACAATCATAATTAGCTCTTGGTAATCCTGTTTTCAAATCCCATTCCGTGATATAAGTCGAACCACCAATTGAAAACAATCTAGGTTGAAAATCCTCCTTTTCATTGATAGCCCAACATAATCCTTCAACAGAAGTACCTCTGGATCCAAATAATGTCATTTCATGACTCCAGTTATGTTTTGGATTCCAAACTTCAATATCTCCATTAGCTCTTCCAACAGCTAATCTCAAGTCATTTGACGCCATGCCCCCTAAATTAGAGGCATGAGAAAACGCCATGGACGTTATTGTATGCGGTGTGTAGTCCACAAACCTACAACGATGAACATTCATAACTTCACTCATTGCTATAGTTTATCTCATCTCGAAATTTTTCACAAAAAATTTGAGCATGTTATCTGCAGGTACATTAAATCATTATCTAACTAAACTGAGTATATACTATTATACGAAACCAACGAAGCTATTGACTATGTTCAACAATCTGATGAACCATTTGTTTTCATTGGTGTTCAAGATCATATTAATGACCAACTCTTCAGTGTTTTTATTAGAATTAGCCACTGGTTTTTTAACTATGGTTCTTTGAACTATGACATTCTTCTTAAAACACCATACAATGAATAGTATAGCTAATACACTTATAGAGAAGCTTTTGAGAACCCTGAAGATGTTGGATCCAAAGAACTTCAATAATCTGAAGAGTTTTCTTTTTAGTTTCTCGGTAGGATCTAAGATATACTCACTTTGATCGGAATCGCTTGAAGTGGAATTTCTTTTATTCAAAAATTCTCTTGATAATTTGTTGATGATTAAATTGATTTCTCCTTGCCAATTTTTGAAGTCGTCCATTGAAGATGGAGGAATTCCATGGATATTGGAGGGTAACGATTGGATTGAATGATTTAGTTTATCAGTTTTACTTGCATTAGTAGGTAATTGGCCGGGATGGGTTTCTTTCAACGAATAGACCGACCCAGGATGATTACTTTGTTGACGTTGTTGTTGGATATAATCATTTATTGAAAGCATCGTTGATCTTCTTGAGTGACTATATATTTTTTGGATATTATTTTTCCCATTATTCGAATAAGTGCTTGGTAAAGGTAATGGAGTGGTAGTTGAAAACCTGTCTGACTGCAACAGAGGTGAATGAGGAGGGAAATGAATATTGGGTTCATGTTCTAATTCTTCTTCTGAAGAAAACTCCAAATCTTTGATTTGATCCCAGAGATATTCTAATTCACTTAATAATTCTCTGGCTTCTAATGTCCCACTAGCGTAAACCTTCATGGTTTCAATTAAATATGAAATATATCTCCTTTTAGCTTCGGTTTTGGTTAAGCCTTCTTCTCTTTTCCAAGCATCCCATTTTTTTCTGGCTCCTTCATCTTCCAACGTAAAACCCACTGGTCTGATCATAATACCATCAACATCACCTTCAGTAGCCTGTTTATACAACCCATACAACTTAATACGGTTTTCAGCCGGAGGTCTAGGCAACGTTCCGTAGTTGGAACGCGAAGATAAGGCTCTGATAGTAGTAATGGCCTTTACAAACACACGATCTAGATGTTAGTATTTTGATGTTATCATTTCCATCAACGTATCATCATGTTTATGCATAACTAGTAAGTTGCGGGTGGGGGTTCTCTCCTGTTTTCTCTTTCCGTTATATACATGATATTTCAAATCTACTTTATTAAACATACCAATTGAGTCTGACATTCTGTGATTAATGATCCTTTAGTTGATATCAATATTTAGCGGAGGCTGCTGAATCAACACAGTTGAATGCAGGAGAAGCACATGAACTTTCGCGGGTTGTGGGCGGTACTAGCTGGCGGTAGCCACTGGTGCGACGCTACTGCGAGATGTGGTCAGTTGTACTCATTTGTAACAGTACCAAACTTAGTTAACATTATTATTGTTCTTTCTTCAATCACATCTACTACTGCATTGATATATCAATGTGTAATCAAAATTCACCCTTTGAATATAAATAGACGAGAGAAATGCAATAATCTATGACAACCATTATTTGCAACACAATTATCAGTTCCTAAATTATCCTTGTAATCATCAGTTGTCCTATACATAACACCACAAAACCGGATTATCCAATAATATGACATCGAAAAGTAACTTTTCTGCAGTATGTTTCTATTTCTATACATATTAATTTTTTTGCAGCTGTCGGAAATTGAATGCCAGAAAAATTGTGTCATAGTAAGGCTGCAGTCCCGAATACTGCCATCATTAAGTGAAGGAATGGCGGCCATGAACAGATCTCCACACTTAATACCCGTTGATATATATATACTGATATATATATATATATATCCCAACTTGCCTAGTTCACTGTTCTCTAAATATTACAATGGATATCGAAGCCCCACAGCTCTACCCAATTGTTGAATTGACAGATGCACAAAAGTCTATTATCAAAGGATCCGTACCAATTCTTGAAAAAAGTGGTCTTGATGTCACAAAGAACTTCTATAACTATATGCTAGATACATATCCCGAAGTTAGACCTTTTTTCAATGAAAATAACCAAAAGACTTTAGCACAACCAAAGATTTTAGCTTTTGCTTTACTCAACTATGCTAAATGTATTGATGATTTAGCTCCCTTAACTGATTTTGTCAAACAAATCGTTGTAAAGCATTGTGGTTTACAGATTAAAGCTGAACATTATCCTTTTGTGGGTAATTCGCTTATTCATACTTTGAAAGAGATGTTAGGGCCTGAACTTGCAGACGATGCTTTTATTGATGCTTGGTCTGCTGCTTATGGTAACTTGGCACAAATATTAATCAATAACGAGTTTAAACTTTATCAAACTCAATCTTGGGACGGCTTTAAAGACTTTAAGGTTACAAAAATCGTCGATGAAGCTTCGGATGTCAAATCAGTCTATTTTACCCCAGTAGATGGTTCTAAGATTGAAACCCCAGTCCATGGTCAATATCTTGGTTTTCGGTTCAGAACTTCAAATTCAGATATAGAGAAATCAAGAGAATATTCCATTTCCCAATTCCCAACTTCAAATGAATATAGAATCAGTGTCCGTAGAGTAGATGGTGGAGTTGTGTCTAATTTTATTCACCAAGATTTGAAAGTTGGCGATCAAATCAAAGTAGCCCCACCTGTAGGCAGATTTGTCTATCAAGATACAGACAAAGATGTAGTAGCTTTTGTAGGAGGAATTGGAATTACACCAATAATTCCAATCGTAGAAAAGGCTTTAGAGGATAAGAAGAAAGTTACATTGGTGTACTCCAATAGGAGTCAAGAACATAAAGCTTTTGGATCTTGGGAAGTAGAATTGTCTTACAAGTATAGGGATTTCAAGTATATCGATTACATTAGTTCTGAAGGTAAATCATTACAAGCAAACGATTTCAAAAACTTCGACCTTGATAACAGAGAAATCTATTTGCTTGGACCAAAAGAATATATGAAATTTGTAAAGAATCAATTAGAGGAACATGGTGTGACTAGCTTCAATTCAGAATTTTTTGGCCCCACCAATTTAGATTAATTCTAAAGACATTGCAACTTGTATATAGCTCAATAAATGTTTAATAGTTACATTACATAACTATAGTTTTTGGATCATACAAAAATCCAATAGAATCTACAATCTACAATTTACAATTTACAAGAGATGTGAGCTAGTGAAATGGATCAAGATAGTCAAAGAAAGACTAAAGTGATGAGTAATTAGCTGTTGATCTAGTTTGCACCAAAATAGGAACCAAATACGTTCATTGTTACAAAAACAATGATTTAGCACCAGAGTGTCGGCAAACAACTTGGAAAGGGAATGAATGGGGAAATATTGAAATGGGCATCTTCAAATATTATTTATATTTAGATATTTATGAATGTTGTCTCATTATAAAGTTTTAAATTTGACCCAATTTGATAATTCTATTTTTACATAAAAAATTTTTATATTTAATTTTCTGGTACATCGATTTCACCAGCATTGATAGCATCAATGATATCATGTGGGTTTTTACCTTCAACACGACAACCAACAGATTGAGCGGTACCTAAGATTTCTTTGGTAACAGAAGCTAAGTTTTTACCAAATGATTTTTCTTTCATTTGTCTGGCAATTTCATAAATTTCATCTAATGGAATGTTACCAGAATGTTTAACATTCTTTTCCTTCTTTCTGTCTCTTGGAGCTTCTTTCAAAGCAGTGATGACTAATGAGGAAGCAGATGGAACAACAGAAGCAGTAGCTTGTCTGTTTTGGATTCTTAATTGAACAGTAACTTTAATACCTTTGAAGTTTTTGGTAGCTTTGGCAATATCTTCACCAACTTTCTTTGGTGATAAACCTAATGGACCAATCTTAGGAGCTAAAGCGGATGAAGCACCAACTTCACCACCAACGGCTCTTAAGTAAAGGAATTTAACTTCATTTGGATCAAATTTTGGAGGCATCTTTAATTACTGTGAATAATCTATTGAAATTTTTTTCCTGATGGTTTTAGTTTTTTTAATGCGAAATGAATTTCGAATTTTCAGAAATATCGCAGTCACACCACGTGAATGAAAATAGGGCTACAACATAATCACGTGTATATATCTGATAAGATAAGAGTTAGAGTCAATGGATATACTAAAATATTACCCATTAAATCTATCAGTACTGAAGAACAAAACCAAAAAATCTAATTGTATATTACAAGGTTCCTCCTGGGATTTCATCACCTATTCTAGAGTCTTCATATAATTCATTATCATCTTTTTCAAAGGTAGTGGTCTCAGCCAACTGTCTTAACATTATTGCTGGATGCTTACCTAACTCCAGTAACTCTTTGAATATTGGTACAGGCTTCTCAGCCAATTTCAATATCCTTTCTTTATCTCCATAACAGATAACCAACACATACTTGGACCAATCATCTCTGGGAATGTGATGTCTTTTCATAGCTTGTTGCAAGATCTTGAGACATGAATCCTCAGACGATGCTCTTAATTGTTTTAATGGCTCTGCATTACTTAATGTACTTGCACTGGCATTAGCTGTTGGTGCTGCTGACGTAGAACTAAGTGGTGGGCCCGTGCCTCCCAACGTAGATCCTGTAGAAGATGAATGTTTCCTAAAGTTTTTTTGCGTTGTAGGCGTAAATGTGGATGTTGAACTGGATGATTTACTTTCAACTAATCTGGGCCTTGACGTATTGGCGTTGTTAATTGTTGTTGAATTCGAATTATTGGCATTGAAACTGCTTGGTGGAAAACTGCCTAAGTCAACAGTATTGCTCCCATTATTCAAGGCCAAATTCGAGCCTGTGTTTGACTGGGCCAATTTACCTGTACCCAAAGACAATATCGATCCACTACTATATCTATTTGATTGTGTAGGGCTGGGTAAAGGATTTGAGTTTCTATTTGAACCAGGCTGGCTAATTATTCCAGCATCTTGCAAAGATTCAATCAAGGTGTTGCTATTGGTTGAATGAGTACTTGATATCGAATAGGTGGGAGAATCTAAATTGGCTAAATTTGAATGTCCTGGATCCAAGGTCGGTGTTGGCAAAGGTTTAGAATCCTTCAACAATCTAATAACAGGAATTAAATCACTCTTCAATCTAAGGAAGTTGTCATTGAGTCTTTTCACATCCATTTGGTGACTTTCAATAGGACTTGACATTTGAGATTGATGATGATGCAACGTAATTGACACTTTTTTCAACATATCTTTCATTAGTATTGTCGATATATTCAAACTTTCAAAGCTTATATAATTATTATTAATATTAATATTATTCAATTTATATTCTGGATCATCAAGTGACTTTGGTGGACTCTTTTCATAGTGTTGGGCGATTAAATCAGATATACTCTTTTTTATCAACAATCTTAAGCCCAACTTCTCAATACCTATTTCTTTCAAGTGTTCTGTGGTTATAAAAGGCAATAAAGAGCCTTCAATGTTGTTGTTTAAGAATAAATTCCCGTAATTCTCTTTGGTTACAGAATTGATGAAATTTGAAACCTGGGCGGGATCCCATTGCAAGAATGAGTCGTTGGTTGAAATTGACATATTGAATATAGTATATAACGGTAAATCTCTTAATAATAATTGATTTCTTATAATTGAAATACTAATATACCGACTGTAACCAGGCTTGTAATCAGACTTGTAACTGACTTATAACTAGACTTCTATACCTCTGTACCCTTTGTATACGACCTGCTAATCAAACAATACCTAAATTAGCTAGATAAAACCTTAATTCAAAACTGATTATAACTGTGACTTAACTTTATACAATGAATTATACTTATATATATATATACTTTCACAAACAACTATGATAATTCTCCTAATGAGTATCTCCTGGATCAATCTCACAAATAACGTTTATCATGGTTCGCACACGACCATCATAATGAAGAAAGAAATAAAGGACAGAAGAGTGAAATCAGCTAGAAATCAAGCTGAATAGGAAGCTGAATAGGAAGCTGAATAGGAAGCGACTGAACTGAATGTTAAATTTCAAGTTTTCAGGAAGTTTTGAAGCGGGGAACAGAAATTTATCACAATAGGAAGCCGTCCCTTTAGTGCCTCTCCTATAATGCGATAAGATATTTTTCACATTTTGCAGTAACTTCATTTACTAACTAGAGGAAGATAGTAGGTCAATTAAGTCAATTAAGATGGCAGTGGCAGGAATTGTACATGAATACAGCAACAAGAAAACGGCTTTTGAATTTAGCACTGCCGAAGAATCGGCTCCCAATGTTTTGGTATTTATCGGTGGACTCACTGATGGATTACTAACCGTTCACTATCTCCCTAAATTGGCTCAGGCTGTTAATGCCTCCAGCGATGGCAAATGGGTTTTAATCCAAGGTTTGTTGACATCAAGCTATATGGGTTGGGGACAAAGTTCGCTTCAATTGGATAACCAGGAGATTGGCAAGTTGGTATCGTACTTGAGATCTGACAAAGGTGGTAAAAGACAAAAAATTGTATTAATGGGTCATCTGACTGGTTGTCAAGATACCATTAGATATTTATCGAACTACAGCTATCAAGAAGAGTTTGATACATCAATGGAGATCGATGGGGGGATTTTACAAGCTCCTGTTTCTGACAGAGAAGGAATTGCTGATTTTGTAGGTGAAGCAAAGCTTGATGCCTTAGTAAAAGAAGTATACGACGACTACATTTCTAAAGGGCTCGAGAGTCAAGTATTGCCTTTGAAATTTACAGAAACTTCTTTGGGTACTCCTACGACTGCTTACAGATTCCATTCGTTGTACCTGAAATATGGCGATGATGATTTTTTCTCTTCCTACTTTACTGATGATGATATAGCAAAGGTTTTTGGGAAAGTGAAGAAACCTTTGTTGGCCTTGTATGGAGAGGCTGATGAATATACACCCAAATTCGTCGATAAACAAAAGCTAGTTGATAGCTGGAAAAAGGCCACTGGCCCAGAGTATTGGAGTCCCTTGAGCAAAGTGTTGCCAAAGGCAAGTCATACAGTCGACAACGAGGAAGCTGTCAAGGAATTGATTGCTACCGTTATATCATTTATATTAGCTATTTAATGTATCTAGTATTCATCTTCTACCGAATAGTTCTTAACCGCATCTATCAAGCCAGTGTAATAGCTATTAAGATTGATGTCATCAGTTAATAATGTATACGATCTGTTAGGCTTAGATGGCTTTGAAAAGAAACTGAAGAGCCCCTTAGGTTTATCGTCAACTGCTAGCTTTTCAAAGTTTTGCTCTAATGATTCTTCAATAGGGTTCAATCGAGCTAGTAAGAACCTAGCCTGTGAATGTCCCTTCTGTGTTACAATATACTTAGGAGATATCGGTCTTTGGGATAACTTGCTTATCAACTCTAATGGCCCTTCAATCGATCTGTCATGTTCGTATACCAAGGAAGTGTTGTTGGAATGGTGCAAATGTAACCTGTTTGGATCATTACTGTAGATAAGTATATTGAAGATCGAGTCCATTATCAAGAATGACGAGCTTGCACATTGTGTAACAGTTTGTGAGTCCAACGATACGGCTTTATGTGAACAATCCTGGGCTAATTCATACATTTCTGGTTCAATTATTGTTATAGAAAGATCACAGTTGGATTTTAAGTACCAATGATGGTAATATGCTGTTTCATCAGGCAGCGAGTTGAAAATTCGGATTAATTGAGGATTCTTTCGAAGGTTATATGCTAAAGATGGCAATCTCTTAAAGTTCCCATTGATTTCATATTTCTCCACAATGTCAGAGAGAACGTTTGAATAGGGATTACTTGTTCCTGAACCTGGTTTAATACTTAGTGACAAGCCTCCGAAATTGTACAATAATTTGACCAAGACGTTATCTAAATCTTTAATGATATCATCGAACTTTTCATAGCCTAATGTAGTATCAATTTTATCTAACAAAAGCCTACTCAACAACACAATAAAAGCTTCTTGATCAAAACTAGCTAATAACTCTTTTTCCTTGATCACAGAACTCTTAGAATTGATTAACTTGTAAGATTTGTCAGACATTCTTACCTTGTTTGCAATCAAATAATACAATGTTGACTTTCTAGAGATGTTTGTCAACCTTAACTTCCAACACATACTAGCAGGATCCCAGTATGTGAGCTGGAATTGTATATAAAAGTCGGTTATACCGTCTGGATCCAAACTAGTGGAAGAACTTGCAACTTCAGGTTCAAAGAATATTGCCAAAGTATCATCAGAGTCCAAGTAATTGAACAACCACTGATTTGTAAAGTTCTTTTTTTTGGTACTGGAATCGTACCTGGATAATTGATCTGAAATTTTTTGATGATGGAGCTCATAATGTTTTTCAGCCTGATAAGATGAAGGGAGATTATGACCATGTCCTATCATTCTTGCAACCTTCAATTTTGGTGATGTTTTAACGGTCAAAACAGAATTATATTTGGTAGACGCCAGATTAGTGAATACTTTTGACATTTGATCAGGGAACTGAGGGCTACTGAAACTATCATACAAGTATATTTCTCCCATCGTATGCAGAGCTAACGACCTCATTTCATAGATTCCCACTTGATCCAAAGAACCAGTGAATAAATCAAATTTCCATTTGGGGGAGTTCATATCGACAGGAAAGTCAGTTTCCTTCTTTGAAGACCTGGTTATGACTGTGTTTGCATTTTCAAAAGAAAAACCAGAAGCCACTAAAGATAACGTCTTGTAAAACTTCAGAGAAGTCAAGAATTGGGGGATTTGGAAATTTGCAATATCATTATGACTTCTTAATGTCAGTTTTGTATCAGAAACATCGATGATATTCCCAGGATAGCTTGTGCAAGGACCACTGGTGAATAGGCAGACGTTACCTATGAACCCTTTGTAGGAAGCTTTATTGAAAATGATGGATGCAACATAAATAGACAACCCGGTGGCTCTTGGGGGTTTAAAGCTATTAGTGAGCTTAGGTTTCAAGTTCTTAACGTAATTGATAACGGATGATTTGTTGGAGGAATTGAGTATAGCTAAGAAGTTATGTTCTATCAAAGGACTTTGTTTAGAAGATCTGGATAAGTTAGTAGAAAGTAAGCCAAGCTTGCTAAGAATCTTATCAGGCGTTTTCTTATCGAATAATTGTACTTTCTTTTCATTCAAGATGGTATTTGTTTCAGGGTCAATATCGAATATCTCCTGATTGGTGATCGTAACTACTTCCGAAGTAGTTAATTTATGGCATTGAACATATTCGTCAAATGTGATCAAACCAATTGTACTACCTTCAGGAAGGGATTCAATGGCATTACAAATGGAAGACTTCAAGGAAAGAAACGACCCCGAATCATTCAGGATTTCATCAACATGCTGATATAAGTCAATTATAAAAAGATAAGTAGCACCAAAATTGTCCGATGCAATTGATACATTGTCTGGTAGTTTATATTCAATAGTGGAAGAAGTCTGACGCAACTCAATGGGCCAATCTTCACTTGGAGCACCTATCTCAGGCAAACTGTAATCTCTAGGTAGAAAACTCTTTTCTTCACAATAAGGACACCACCACATATTGTTAGCTCTGTCAAACTTGATATAAGGATTTATATAATTTTCACAAGCTTCACATTTTATTGGCAATCTATCTTCAATTAAAGGAATGCTTTGAAGTTGAGGAGCCCGTTGATGTAATGGCGTATAAAGGCAGCCTAAAGGACTCAGCATTTGGGAATACTCTAATCTCGTACACGGGAAAACATTCCAATTGAACCTGACCCCATCCGCTTGGTATGAAATATCATAGTCTTCCTTCATTTTATTCAATAGATTCAACTGGCTTTTGTGGACTTGACAGACTTTTGTCAATTTTTATTCTCATTTTCTTATCAGTGGAAATTTCCGTTATCAGCGATGAGATCAATTATGGAGAAGAACGAGAATACACAGAGGCATTCGAAGACACTTTAGAAGTTAGAAGTGTCTAAGACTTAGAAGATAGGATCTGATACAATCGTCGATAAAAGCCACAAACAAAAGCAACCCTAGAGATCGATTTCAACAAATCATGCCATATAGCCTATCTCGAACTGTGTAAGGCCAGTAATACGAGCCAATAACTGTCCCCTGATTTCACGTTATTAGAACTAATTCATGCAGTCTTAACCGTAGAGCATATATATGTGGATACATAGTGTGGGGGGCGATAAACGGAGATTGTTACGGTTTTGTCATATGGCACATAATTGTATTGCAATTTCTGTGGTGGCTGCAAAACACTTTAAACCACATTTTGTTCACTTGCAACTATAAATATTCCAAGTATGAACTAATAAATTTATCAATACCAATAGGTGCTAGATAAACACTAGATAAACACTAGATAGACACTAGACAAACACTAGATAAACGTTACAAGATTCACTATGACTAGACTTTATAGAGGAGAAGTCTTTGTCCAGGGCCCCGACAACAACTTAACCCTTAGACAAGACGAGGTGGATAAAACCAAGTTCAAAGAATTTATTCCTGCTTGGGATACTAAAAAGACATTTGCTCCGTTAGAATTCTTTGAACATATCGACAAAGGTACTCTTGCTGACCCTGAGCTTCCAAACTTATTACCTAAAGGCGGCGATCAGGTAGTTAAGCGAATCACCCCGAAGTTAGGTACTGAAATCACCGGTGTTCAATTATCCCAATTGACAGACGAAGGAAAGAACGAATTAGCATTGTTGGCTGCCGAGAGAGGGTTATTGGTTTTCAGAGACCAAGATTTCACCAACTACGGCCCACAATTTGCGGTAGATTATGGAAAATATTACGGGCCTTTACATATACATCCTGTTTCAGGGGCTCCCAAAGGTTTCCCCGAATTACATGTGGTGTACAGGAATAAAAATGTTAGATTATATCAAAAAGGGTTCGAACTGACCACTAATTTGGTAGCCTGGCACAGTGATGTGACTTATGAGCTTCAACCTCCAGGTATTACCTTTTTTTCAGTCTTAGAAGGTCCTGATTCCGGAGGTGATACAGTCTTCACTGATACTGTGGAAGCATACGAACGTTTATCACCCGATTTTCAAAAACTTTTAGATGGTCTTTACGTTGAACATTCTTCTGTTGAACAAGCCAATTTTTCTACAAAGGGAGGAGGAATCGCCAGACGTGAACCAGTTACAAATATCCATCCATTAGTTAGAGTTCACCCCGTCACCGGCAGAAAAATTTTGTTTGTGAACCCCCAATTCTCCAGAAGAGTTGTTGGCTTCAAAGATCAAGAAAGTGCTGCTTTGTTACAGTTTTTATACGATCATATCAACAATTCTCATGATATTCAAGCCAGAGCTAGCTGGCAACCAGGTAGCGTTGTAATTTGGGACAACAGAAGAGTCTTGCATACAGCAATTCATGATTGGGACGACGAAGATGTCACTAGGTTTGCTGTTAGAATCACTCCTCAAGCCGAAAGACCAGTAGCTGATTTGAAGGACTTGAATAAGAAAGATTTTAACAGATTGGCCTCCCAAGCTAAATAGAGCCGGCAAATACTCAGCTTTTCCTCCTTTTTATTGTTTCCGTTCAGTTCTTCCATATAAATCCATTTATATGCCCTTTGTATACTTTTATATACAACAATATACTTATCTAAAATATACCACAACTGTCAAGCGACACGCATTTTTATTTTTTTCAAATCTCATCTCATCTAATAGTAAGTAAAAAAGTTATGGCTATCAGACAAAGTAAGACAGCCAAAAGAGCTGCCACACAGAACCGTACCAGGTCAGTAGAATCAGAGGTGACCACAGATTCATTAGCTAGAAATCTTTTGGAGTCTCAACCAAAGTTAACTCCTAAATCTGAAAAGAGACAATTATCAAAGAGTAAAGTCAAGAAGCAACAGGCTAAGATAAGATTATACGGGGCCAACAATGGTAAAGAATATAACGAAAAAGAGTTAAACATACCCACTTTGAATAGGGCCATCATGCCGGGTGTAAAGGTGAAGTCAGGTAAGAAGGGGAAGAAGTTTGTAGATGATAAAGATTCTTTGACACTTAATTTATTAGTCAAGTCTATCAACGATAAGTATGACCAAGTTAATGAAAGTAAATTAGAAAAATCAAGAAGATTAGAAGAAATCAGAGAGTTGAAGAGAAAGGAAATCGAAAGAAAGGAAAATATGAAGAAGGACAAACTCGAAGATAAAAAGAATGAAATAAGAAGTAAAGCAAATGTTGCTAGAGCAACCAGAAGGAAGAACGCCAAAGAAGCCAAAAAGGAAGAAGAAAGTCAAAATTCAGAGGAACCTAAAAAGAAAAAGAAGAAAGTGTCTTTTGCTTAAGATTTCATCATTATGTACATTATTCAGCATTTTTTCAGAAACACTCGAGTTTAGTTAAGTAACAAATCCCAGAAATAAATATCTATATACATCTAATAAATTACTCAAAAGGCTATACGTCTGACCCTGTTTCGTTGTTCTCTCAACTTCTTAGTGTACCACCATCCATAGATCACACCTGCCATTGAACCCCCCAAATGGGCAGCAAAATCAAATGACCCCCATCTAAATGCGATACCTGCAATGTTATAAGCAACAGAACCCAAGAAGGCTAACCAAGCTCCACCTGGAATTGGAATGAAGAAGAATGCAATGGCCGCTTTAGGAATTAAGTATGAAAAAGTACCCACCACACTAAAAACAGCACCAGATGCCCCTAAAGAACCAACAGACAAGGAGCTTCTAGCCAAAGTTGGAATCAAAATCGAAACAAACGACGAAATGACCGCAGAATTAAGGTACATCACAAGAAAATTGGCCGGTCCTATAATTGTACATAATGTTGTACCAAAAGATTGCAAAACAAACATATTTGTCAAAATATGAACGAAACTTTGGTGGGAAAAGGCAGATCCCAATAAAGACCAGTTAGAATAGACTTTATCTTTGAATAATAAACCATATCTGCTGAGGAAGGTGAAAAATGAAGGCGATTGCCACATTAAAAACACCAAACCATTCAACCCAATAATGGTGTATACCATCAACTGGGGACTCTTCTTATAAACAGATAATGGTGTGTAAGTGAACAAAACTGGAACAATAAAAGTAGTCCCTACACAGAATAAAACCGTAAACAACCCCGGTCCCTTTAACTTATCCCACTGTGATTTCTTGTAATATTTATTGTAATTGCTCCAGGTATTACTTCTTTTGAAGTTGGACAATGTCTTGGTAATCAGAAGATTTCTGTATCCTTTGAAAGCCTTGAAAGAAACAATTGAAGACCTCAAGACCTCAACATTTGAGTTGTGGAATCTGTTAGCAATGTTCAAATTATTATAAAATTCTATCTTTTTAGAAGCTTGTTTGTACAATTCTTGCTTCATCACCGTCAAACTCTTGACATTAAGTTGTTTAAACTTCTGAAGACCAAGTGGCCTTATGATTCCAAAACGGTTCATCTTATTTCTATGAGTGATAAAGTGAGATTTTCATTACTGCGAAATTTTATTACTATACAAATGTTAAAATTAATGCACTATTCATCATCTTCGTCAAGATCAAGTTTTTTACCTTGACCAGCCAATCTCTGAGCGGCCAATTGCTGAGTATCGAATTGTTGTTTGACTTTTTTAGTCATTCTTTCGATTTCAGCTTCGGCGTCTTCAGCATCATGTTCAGCATAGTCCATCACAAGTCTTCTTCCAAGTAAATGAACCCCTTGTAACTGGGTCATGGCATTTTCTGCTTCTTTCAACAAACTGAATTCCACAAAGGCAAAACCTCTGGCTGATTTGTCGAATTTCTTTGGAACTCTGGCCGATTTGACCTGTCCAAAGGATCCGAATAATTCCACAATATCCTTTCTGGTGGCCTCGAATGGTAAATTCTTGATGATAATCTTGGTAGATTTATTGGTCTTCTTAGTCTTCTTGGAGTTGGTACCACTTTGTCTATTGGATAATTTCAATTGTAATTTATGACCATCCAACACATGGCCATCCATGACCAAAATAGCTTTATTGGCATCTTCTTTAGATCTAAACTCAACGAACCCAAATCCCATACTTAAGGTACTTCCAGATTTCTTTGGGTCTGGTTTGGTTTTGACAATAGCAACCGCAAAACCTGGTAATGACTTGAACAAATCTGTAAGTTGTTGTGAAGTGGTTGAAAAGTTCAAGTTCTTAACAAATACAGAAACAGTTGGTCCTTCCACATCAGCAACTTCATTGTCTTCGACATTATCTTCATTAGTGATTGGTTTGGAGTCACCTAAGATATCACCAACAGTCACTTTAGCCTCAATTGCTTGTTCTTCCTTTTCTTTCACTTGGATGTTTTCTTCTGATGATGGTTCACGAGTGAATAAATCTTTTGGTCCTTTTTCTAAGTATAAGATACTTTTCTTGAATCTTTTGTATGCTAACTTTGAAAATGCTGACCTTGCACTAGGAATATCACGGAACTCAACAATGGCAATAGTTCCTGATGGTGGCATTAAAAGTCTCTTTATTTCACCATATTGAGCAAACATTTCACCAAGTTCTTCAATGGTTGTTCCGAATGAGAAGTTTTTAACCAAGATGATTTTATCATCTCTTTCTCTTTTGTCGAAACTGGTCAAATCTACACCTCTGTCTTCAAAGTACCCTCTGACATCACCAATAACATGGGCTTCAGCCAATGCTTGCTTCACAGCAGAATCGGAGTTTTGAGGATCAATCAATTGTGCTTTGCTAATTCCCATCTTGGATGCAACACTATCCAAAACTGCATCTTGATTCATATATAACGAATTCCAACTGAATTGAGTTTTGGAGGCCTGATCTTTTCTTTTTAATTCTCTTTGCTTCTTCAATGGCAAATTCTTCAAATCAAACTCATCCATTCTGTGATCCTTTTTCTTTTCACCAGCTAAAATATGCAACAAACGACCTTGGAAAATTTCTTTATCTAATTGTCCAAAAGCAGTGACTGCATCTTCAGGCTCAGTGAATTGTACATATACAAATCCTTTTGACTTCCCAGTTCTGGTGTCGACAGCAATATGGACCTCTTCAATATTACCATAACTTGAAAAAAGTTCACGAAATTCTTCTTCAGTAGATGTATATAAAATGTTTCTGACGAAAAGACGACCGGTCTCTCTGATCTTTTTGATAGTTTCTTCCTTTTGGTCGACTTCAGGCACAGGTGGCTGGAATTCGTTTAGGGTATCATGCTGTCTTTTGGCTTGTCTTTTTTGTTGTTCTTCAAGTTCTTTGATTCTTTCTTCGTTTTCGATCATACGTTTTCTTTTAAGATGGAGCCAATCCAAATCAGAAACGTTTTCATCCTTTGCAGCCTCATTATTACCCTCAGAAGACAAAGGAATCATCTCTTCTTCATCTTGGTTCATTTGATCTAAGGAAATCATCTCTTCATCTTCATCTTCAGCTTTCTTTTGAGGATTAAAATCTTCATATTCATCATCACTTTCATTTTCTTTTACTTTGAAATCTTCTTTATCATCGGAAGGTTTGGAATCTGATTTAGATAAAGCCTCTTCTAAGGCTTTTGTAGAGGGAGCACCTGAACCATCAGCCAATTCATCATCAGCCCAGGATTTACCTTGACTGGATGGTCTCAAAGCACCTATAAATTCCTTTAATTTAGGATTACTTTCAATTTCCTGATCAATCTTGGATTGAATAACTTTTTGCTTTTTCAATTGTCTTTCTTGATCTTGTTGAAGAATTCTTTCTTCTCGAAGATTCATTCTTTCGATGTCTCTTTTCTTTTGCTCTTTGAAAGATATAGGAACGTTTGGATCAGCAAATGATTTGGCCAACTCCACATCTATCTTGGAAGTATCTATAAAGGATTTATCAAAGTAATTAACCGCTTGCTCAGCGTCTTGCTGATTTTTATAACCTATAAATGCAAATCTTCTGGACTCTCCATTTCTCTTTTTCATCAACTTCACATCACTAACATCCCCCTGTTTGGAAAAATGGCTCTTCAACTTGTCTTCAGTCAAATATTTAGGTAATCCCTTAACTATTAAACGTGACATCTTTATCTAATGAGATGAGCTTAAATTTTTTTTGAGATGAGATTTGGGTGCGAAATTATCGATGCACAAAACCACAATGATAGAATTGATTAAACATTTGGGGTTTATACCTGAGAAAGATCCAACACCGATGTCTTTGTTGCAGAAGACATGTGGATTTGGGGTATGGTATATTTTGATTGTATCTTCAATCTTGTACCAGATAACATCCATCTGTTGTTCTGTAGCATCTTACGTGTTTCCAGAGACCGCCATTAATGTGAAGAGGAAAATGTGTTGTTTATACTGGGATATGGCTATTTATTTTGCCGTAAGTACCACCAAATCTACCAATTTCGTTGCTAGACGACTGGAAACGTGTGAAGGAGGTTTTACTAACAGCAGAATCTCAATCGTGTATCTTTTAATATCACAGGTGATGCGATTACGTCTGAATCAGCAATATTCTTAAGTAACCACCAATCTTTAGTAGACCATATTGTTATCAACTATCTAGCAAGATATACGTACTTTATCAACAACGATATTGAAGTCCCAATTGTTAATTTTTTCACTTGGTTTTTGATTTGGAAAGTTCCAACGTTTAGAATTTTGTTGAATCTTGCAAAAAATGATGAAAATTGGGAACTTGAATCTAACTTGAACGAAACCTTCTTTAATAAGCTATTATTCAGTAAAAAGACCGAGTGGATAGTTTTATTCCCAGAGGTTAACATATTCACTCAAGAATCCTCGAATATCCAAAAGATCCAAAGCCAAAGATTCTATTTACCGACCTTCGACAATGTTCTTTATCCAAGATTTTCTAGTTTCTTCAATGTCATATCGATGCTCAACACGACAAAAAGCTATAAATTTAATAAGTTATATGATTTAACTATTTATTACTACAAGATGAATGAAGCTAATGAAAAAGTATTTTTTTCACCAACTTTAATAGATTTTTTTGCTAGTGATATGCAAATATTTGTAAATATTGATGTTAAGTTTAAAGCTTTAACAAAGATTTCTCATCATAGAAACAAGCTAGAAAGTTGGCTAGAAAAACAGTGGACCGAGAAAGATCTTTACTTAGAAAAATCTTATCGATCATGAACAAATTCTTCTAATTCTTCAATAGGATATGATTCGATTTTAGAATAAAGATTTTCATCTTTTGAAACTTTATAGAAATTGTTGATGAATTTTCCTTGTTTCATGTGACTTAAAAACTCAATATCGTGAGTGATAATGATTAACTGGAAGTTAGATTGTCCCTTTCGGGATTCTATAAGATTGTTCAACGAAACCGCTAACGATTGTGCATTCTCTGCATCTAAGTTAGTAGTAGGCTCATCTAATGCTATTATACCACAATTCGACCCAAAACACTCCGCTAATGCTAGTCTGATTAAGATACTAGTCAATACTTTCTGCCCAGCGGAGCATCTTCCTCTCATATCTAATTCCTCATTGCCTTTTTGCATCACAACTCTATAATTATATGACCTATTGCCTTTTGCCTGTGTGTTGACGTCAGATTTGACTGCAATGTAGTCGATATCAGAGTTTTTATATGTTCTCATCCACAAATCTTTCAATATCTTATTGATTTCTTCCATTTTCAAACTATGATATTTCATGATAGCATTATCAATAGACTTGGAATATGTCTGTATATCTTTGGAGACCAAAAGATGAGTCTGCAATTTGATCCACAGCTCATGATATCTCATGGAAACGTCTTTATATTCAGACGCCAACTTTTCGTTTAACGATTTTATGTTAGCTTTGATTTGTCTGATTTCACCTAGTTTACCTGCATCTTCCGAATTTAGGTCTGCAATCAAAGAATTCAACCTTTCAGTCTCAGAAAGATATTCAGCCTTTCTCTTTTCAGCATCTTCCACATTGATGTCTGCTATTTCACTCTCTACCTTTGCTAAGTCATTCAAATACGTCTTATAATCAATATTATCACGAATAATAGACTTAACGTTGGCTGATTCACTGATGTTTCTCTCTAATGCTTTAAGCTCTGAGTTTTTTGTGTCTAATTGTTGTTTTATCTCTCCAATTTTAGAATTTAGACTTTCGATGTCTTCTTTATTCTTCTGAATCATCGCTTTATCACGGGTTTCAAAAGTTTCTATCGCTTCTAGCAACGATTTGATTTCCTTCAATCCAGCTGTTAAATTACCATGTTTATCCTGTAAAATGGCCATCTTTTCTTCAAAATCCTTGAAGATTTCATCATTGCGTCTTTTTTCAGAGTCTCTTTCAGTTGTAGCTTTGTTCAACTTGGTTGCAATTTCTTCAAGATTTATGTTGATTTCTTCAATTTGTTTCTGGGCATCATCTATCGTATTTTGTGACTGCTTGAGCTCAACCAATCCACTTTCAATATTCTTGATACTTATTTCCTTATCTTTGATGGCATTATTCAAACTTGCTAACTCCTTTTCTTTACTATTTTTGAGATCCATGTCTTGTTTTATTTTTGATCTCAAATTTTTAAGTTGCAAGTTTTTATCGTTCTGGGATCTGTTTAGTTCGTCACCAGATTGATCATTGAAACCCAAAATGTCCAGGTCTTCTTCTAATGCTTTCAATCTTTGACGATTCATGTCCAACTGAGTTTTCTCCCTCTTTATATCCTCAACCACCAGTTTGAAGTCTTCTGCTTCATCCAATTTATCCTTAGCTTCCTGTAAATTGATATCATTATCCAGTATTGTTTCATTGATTTTCTTAAGCTTGGTAGTGAAATCTTCTAGTTTCAGACTAGTTTCTTCTAGCTCTTTTGACAAAGATTTGAATTTGATAACTTCTGAAGATATAGACTTATGCTCTTCCAATTCCTTCTTGGCCGTTTCAAAGTTTTCTTTAAACTCATCATTGGATTTCTTGACATCTTTTTCAAGAGTTGAAATAAAAGTTGAGAGCCCATGTCCATCAAAAGACCTTTGGCACATAAAACAACTTTGGTTCTTTTTCCCAATATCAATTGCTTTCAATTTGAATTGCTTCGAGATTTCATATGTATTCAAGGACTCTAAAGCGTCGTGATAGTTTTCTTCCAACTCCTCTAATATGATTTCATACTCATCAATTTCCGATTCTTGCAACACCTTAAGGATTTTGGACTTGACAGTTGCAAGTTGTTTCTCGAGAGAGAGCTTTAATTGGACGCTTGAGTCACTCAATGCTGAAGTGGAATTCTTCTCTTGTAAAGCCGTATCATTTATCTTCTTATGCCTGTCATAAACTTCACGGAGAGTAGATAAGTGTGCAGAGAATATCTGATCGAAGTTTCCTTCATCAACAGCCACAATCTTACTAATTTTGGCTATGTTGGAATCGATAGCAAACTTTTTTTGTTCGTTATTTTCTTTCAAAAAGTTAACCTTTACAATAGACTCCTTTTTGCTATTGTAATCCTGAATTTTCTTGTTCAAAGACTCTACTTCAGACTCCAAGACTTCAAGGGCAGCGGAATTCGTGTCAATATCTTCTGTTAACGATCTTATAAATGTCAGAGTATTGGATTCCTCATACTTTTTGGTCAAAGATTTCAATTCGTTCTTTTCAAAATTAAGATTCTCTTCATTCAAGTTCATCTTTTTGATATCCAGTGTCAATTTCTTGACCTTAGAGCTCAATTCCTGTTTATTATCCAACTTGATCTGTTTGAAGTGATGTTGGTTGGAAACTAACTCGGATAGCGATTGAACCAACTTGGTTCTTTCTTCCCTTGTCTTCAATACACTGCTTTTAAATTCATCCAATTCATTTTCTACTGCTTTTAAGTCATTCTCAAGATTGGCTCGATATTCATGAATATCCAAGTCAGTCAATTCTTTCAATTTCGCTAGATTATCATCATATTCGTTCTTTTTAGATTCTAGGGAACCTTCAATTTTGCTTAATTCATTTAAATCCAGTTGTTTCGATGCTACCTCCAGCTCTAAATCTTGTATTATGCTAGAAATATTGGCGATTTCGGCATGAGAGTCATCCAAGTTGTCATTAAAATTGTTAAGCTTCAACATCAACTCTTCTAGAGAATCTGGATAGATTTCAATAGAGTTTTTGAGTCTTTCACATTGCTGTTCTAAGGAATTCTTAGTGTACAGTAATTGGTCGTATTTGCTTAAGATCGATTGGAAATCTTGATTGGATTTGAATATGGCATCTAGCTCGGTTTCTGCATCGATTCGTTGTGACTTTACTCTGATTCTTGAATTTTCTAGATCGCTGGCATTACTTTCTAGATCCTTTGATTCCTCAACTAATTTATCAGCTCTTTTTTTGTCATTTGCTAGATATTCTACTGACTTTTCGATCAATTTTGTATCCATAACAATCTCCTTGTTAATATTCTTCAAGTTTTCCAAGATTTTGGTGAATTGGGAAGCCTGGAAAATATCATCAAACTTCTTCTTCAATAAACTGGGCTCACTTAAGGGCCAGTAACTCTCATCTTGATGGCAAAATATCACATAGTCAAGAATGGCTTTGGAAACTCCTAGATACGAGGGAACTTCATTGTCAAAGTCATATCCTTTCCCACTTACATTGATCCTTTTCCCTTGACTCATCTTACATAGTTGGTTCTCAATGGTTTTGAAAGTAGCTTTCCCGTTCTTTTTCAGCAATTGCATGGTTCTAGTAACTATCATCGACTCTCCTACAACACTTTTAAACCCAACTTTGATTTGGGCGTTGGTCACGGGTCTTCCAGACAATATTGGATCATTGATGAACGCTCCACCTTTCGAGTTTGGTGGTAATAACCCTGTGGTGGAATACTTTAAACACTCAATTATGGTGGTTTTACCACTTCCATTTTGCCCACAGATAAGTGTCAATGGAGCCTTGAACTCTATGTTCTCCGGTTGCTCACTATTGAACGATCTGACTCCCTGAATAGCCAAATGTGATATGAATGACATTATCAGTTACTGCGAAGCGCGATGAGGATTTGAAACCGTGAAATATTATTGTAATATATTGAATTTACTATATTACTACCTAAATTATACATATACTATACTATAGAATAGCCTGATTCTTACCTCTTACCACTCATTAATTGTGACAACAACTGTGAGCTAGAAGAGTCTGGTTTTCCTAACCCTGGAGGGGTCTGTTGATTGACTTGTGAAGGAGGGATCTGACCCATATTCTGTTGTGGGATTGGAATCTGTGGTGGTTGTATTTGTTGCACTTGAGGAGGCATTTGAGAAGGAATATTCTGTTGTTGTTGTTGTTGTTGTTGTTCTTCTCTTTGTCTTTGTAATTGTTGTAATAAAAGTTGTTGATCTGGAACTTTAGCCATAACCTGCTGTTGTTGGACGATAGGATGGTTCTGATAAGCCAAATGATAATTTTTGATTGGTTTCAATAACATGGTCTCAATGATTCTTTTAGCTAAGAGTTTGTCTTGATCAATTTTGTTAAATTTTCTACCCAATTTGGAATCGAATTCAAATAATGGTAATATTTGTCCATCAACTTCGGTTTTTTCATCGAAATCATCACGGAACTTGACAAACAAGTCTTGCTTTTTGATGGTTAACCTTGTTAAGGTATCAGTGACCTCTCCCAAGAATTGAATGGCCGAATCACTATCATTATCACTCTCATCAATCAAATCCTTCTTCTTCTTCTTCATCAATTTTGGTGGTTGTTTTTCTTTGATTTCACCTAATGATGGGAAAGCAGTAGAATTGGATAATGGAACATTTGCGATTGAGGGGGATGCAGTGGTTGCTTTGGCCCAATGTGCAGTTGCTGGTAAAATAGGACCATTCGAGTCTTCAACTTCATTAACTAATGAAACATTAGAAGTGGAAGCAACAGCGTTTGCAGAATTAACAATTGCTGAAGCTGCCAAATTTGTGGTAGAATTGGATGCAGAAAGACCTGAATTTGCAATTACAGGAGTCGATTCCGAAGGATTTTGAAGAGATTCATCGGCTTCTTCTTCTTCTTCGTCTCTGGCTTTATTCATCATTTTAATACCTTGTTGAGTACTTAAATCTTTTCTGGTGAAACTATCAGCTTCTTCACCAGGTTCATGTAAGAACATACAATTTGGATTATGACAAGGGTGGCCCCTCAAGTATGAAGAACAATATTTAGTTGTACCATGAGCGGCTCTTAAGATTCTACCATCTAACAAAGAGCCATCCATATCATTGATACACTTCAAAGCATCTTCCTTCTTGACATATGTGACATATACAACAATCCCAGGATTTGAATGATGAGGATTGGTTATAGGTAATGATTTTTTGTTATTAATAACAATTTTCAGGATTTTACCATATCTACCAAAGTATCTATCACTTTTCAAAATAGAAGTCAAGTCATCTATACCGTTATTAGGAGGAGGATTTAAACCTGTGACGTATACCAAGTTTTTTTGGACAACTCTTATACCACTTAAATGTTTCTTGTTGGCAAGTTCATTTTCTTTCTTCTCCTTTTCTCTTTGTTTTCTTTCCCTTTCTCTCTTTTCACGTTTCAATTGTTGAATTTTATACTCTTCTTGACTAATTGTTTTATATTCTACAGTTGAATCATCATAGAGTCTTCTACAACCTGGACACCTCCCGTTTAACTCGGGGCTTTGTTTGATATTATTATAACAAAATTGACATATTTGATATCCACAAGGACATGGTCTAAAATTTTTGTCGGAAATATCCATTTCTTCTACACATAATGGACATAATTCTTCATCATCATCACTTAATAACGCTTCATCCATTGCTGACATATTTGCTTTAACTTCAAGTAACCAGAAAAATTTTCGCGATTTTGCCTTTGATAGTTGTGATTTGGAACTTTAACGCTATCTGAAACTATCGTAGTAAGTTGACTCATATAAAGGGAACAAACGTTCAAAAAGCCAAACTAGTAAACTATCCGTCAAAAAACATACAGAATGGCCTTTTTAGTTGAATTGTGGGAATCGGTATTCACTCCAGGTACAACCCCAGCTTTGATCAAAGCTACACATGCTAGTTTTATTGCCCTTATTATATCACTTATTGCTCTTATTGCAGCCACCAAGTCTATACATTTCATCAACTTACTTGTATTGGCCTGTTTGTTATACGGGAGTGTTGTGTGGTTTATTAATGAATTGGATCAAGTCAAATTGAAAGAGAATCAGCAGTTGGAAAAGGAACAAGAAGAAGATAACGATAAAGATAAGGAATCAAAACCTAAAACCACTGCTACCAAGCAAGCCTCCACTCCGAAAAAGAGAAAAGTGTAGGAAACGTCAAAAGTAGAAGCAAAGTAGAAGTATATAAAAGATTACAAAGAAATCAAAAATATAGAACTGTAAATATATTCTCAATCTCGAAAATCTATGTACAAATTAGCTTTACAATCATACATTAACAATTCCAAGGATCCTAGTGTTTTGTATAGCGACTCCAATGTGGTGATAATAAAGGACAAGTTTCCTAAAGCCCTTCGCCACTATCTAGTGATACCAAAAAGCGCCCAATTCACCAAATTGAACCCTATTGAAGCTTTTAAAGACGATGAATTTTTCAAGTTAGTTTTGCCATATGTGGAGAAAGCCAAAAGTATGATAGTGCAAGATTTGGTTGAACAAGGATATAAAGCAGAAGATTTAACTGAGTTTGTTAGGTATGGGATTCATTCAATTCCTTCATTATCCAATCTACACATCCACGTTATTACCCGAGATTTCAGTTCTAGATGTATGAAACATAAGAAGCATTACAATTCATTCAACACGGATTTTTTTGTTAATTTCATAGATTTGAATCCTTTGGGAAGAGGGTTGGAAGCAGGAAGGAGAGAACCAGAAAAAGAAGAAAAAGAAGAAGTAGAACAGGAACAAGAGCAAGAATCACTGGATCCAGACGTGGATGTACAAGGCTACGATAGCCAATACACGTCAGATGAGTCCACGGAAAATACACACCAAGTGAATGCAACTATACCGGAATTGCCTATGCAATTGGATACACAGAAATTGGAACTGCTTCTAAAAGGGCCATTGATTTGCAGCTACTGTGAAAAATCCTTTGGTAACAGTTTTGTGAAACTCAAAGCTCATTTGAATGAAGAATTCACTAAAAGATTTGGCAAGGTGCCTCTTTGAAATAAAACATTATCATATATCTTCTATCATTATTTTAGACAGTAACACTACAAACAGACACGACTCTCCTATAACCGCATCGAAAAATTTTTCATTTTGAACACTTATGTGTTACACTTGATATATTTAGTAGTACTTAGATGCTTATGCCTAGACCGTTCTAGGTAGTAGTTTCTGGTACTACTAGGTAATACATAGTATTGCATATTATTTCGAAGTGTTCTTGAATCAGATAATAAATCTACGACATAGAAGTTATAGAGGCCTAGGGCCTATACAAACTATTGATTTATATACCTGTAGAATACTGTCTAGAATGTTATATTCATGGGCCTTTATCTCCACGTACATGCCGTCTTCGATGTAAGTGGTAAACGAAACCCAGATAGCAACAGAGATTTGCAGATGATGGTAGTTAGAACAGTGATTCCCATCTTTTGAAAATCTTTAATATTACGCGTAGACGAGTTCTTAACACTGTAGAGTAGTAGGCTTGTAATAGGTCAAAAACTACGAGACCAGAAAGCAATATTGTATACGGTTAAGGTAGTTAGAATCTAGAGTGCAAAGAGGATCTGGTGTAGTCCAGGATCTGCTAATAGACACTAGAGGCTATTTTTCAAAGCTTATTTCACCATGAATATTTCCTAAACTGTATGGAAATTACAGAAACATATACCGAAAAAATATTCTAAGGGGTTCTAGGGTTTAAATACTTTGTTCGTTAACCATTTCCAAATCATTACCTAAAATTTCTCGAATCGTATTTATACTTCTAAATACAGTTAAAATAATAAAAATTTTCTTTAACGCCTAAAAATACTTAGAATGCTACCAGATTCATACCAGATTCCTGCGAGATTCCTGCGAGATTCCTTCATATATGCTACATCCTTGCTTAAATTACCGGATTTTCACTCAATTTCTACTAGATCCAACTCGTTTTTACTAATTTAAACATATTTTAAGATTTCTTATATTTTCTAACAGATTTACGCCTGAATCGAAGTGTTAATTTCGGTAACATTTTTAACGAAGGTTGTCAATGTCTACTTAAACTTTTCATCAATTGGTTCATGCGTCTAGCATCTTTAATGTAGACCCGTTAACCAAATATATTGTACAAAGTTCCAACAGACATGATCATGTAGACTCTACCATAGTTCATTCACATACTACATTGCGGTTATAATAAGCGTATAATGCCTGGGGGTTCATCCCTTGTTTTCTAACAATAGAATCTATATGGACAGAATTAATTAAACTCAAATAGGAAGTGAGAAAAAATGAATTTCACGGTTATTGTCGAAATAATTTAACCAAAAAGTGATAAAATGAGTTAGAATTTGAAATTAAACAATAAGAACAATGAGGTAAAATCTTAAGTTTCTGTTATATTTCATCTTAATATCATCGATGAGGAATTTTACGTTATTAAAATATATATAAATGGTAGGGTCCTCTGTTTTTAGTTGGAATTTTTATATTGTTTTATTATTCTTCAATTTGTAATTCAATATGTTTAGTAATATTAAAGCTGCTTTCCAAAAGACTCAAAGTTTCAACCACTTTTACTTCATTCCATTATTTGGTTTGATTTGTTGGTACGTGTGGTGTTTTACATTAATTGGGTTATGGGTTGCCGATGGGGCCAAAACCTATCCAGAATATGATGAAACTGCTAGTCCTTTACCATTACAAAGAATCGGGGTCATTTTGGCACCGGGATTCTTCTTATCTTTTGTGGTGATTCATTCAATTGTATTCTGTACTTCAATGTACTTAGAGTTCTATCACAGAAAAATCGGAAAATTGATTAAATTCATTAAACCATCTTTACAAAGAAGGTTAGCTTATGCTTCATTAGCTGTTGGTATTGTTGCTCAATTATTCTTTATTGCTCAATCCGTTTGTGGTTACGTGTTTGTTAGTACCATGAATAGACAAGCAAACCATTATGCTGAATTATTGGCTACTTTTGCTATATTAGTGATGATTTCATTAGCTTTGAATTTTACCAATTATTATATTATGGGTCAATATTATAGAAAATATGTCAACGGTGAAAGATGGAATAAATTCACTATATCATTTATCCTTAAAATTATATGGTTGGTGGTTACTATCTTTTTAGCTGCTCTTTGTTGTGCTTTCTATGTTAGAGATAGAAAGGATATTGCTGATATTTTTGAATGGTGTTTCCATCTTTGGTATGGATTATTATTGGCATTTTGGACTTATGATTTATACCCATTAACTGAATTGAAAGCTTTGAAACAAAAATCAGAAAGATCTTCTTCTACCTTTAAGAATAAAATCACTTTCTGGAACAATAAAGAAAAAGATATCAGAACAGCTGTTACCAATGCTGATTCTAACTTAACACCTTCAGGTTCAAGTTCATACCTTGAAATGGAATCTCCAGGTTTTGATTATACCAACTACAATCATCAAAGTCCTTAGACTATTGTAGTACATGATTGTGCCCATTAATATGTAACATTATTTAATACCGGTAAGTGCAGGTCATTTTACTCACCCCATACGTTCTTTTTTATGTCTTGTAATATATGTCTTAATAAAATTATATGTAGCTATACAACTTTTGATTCCATTTCCACCTCTAATACTTAAATAGCAATAAAGTTAAACTATTCCTCAACTCTCTCTCAAGTGGATATTCCGAACCTTTTTTGCAACCAAATGAGGCTGAGAATAACCTAAAACTTTGGACTTCTAGTGTATTTATAGTCTTTTGTCGTCAACCAACTAAAAGTACAATGTAAATCATATCAACTGGGTATTATAAAAAATAATATACTCTTATCGACATGATAATGTGCTGGTAATGTTATAGTCTATTTTCTCTATTATTTCAAATGTTGCACCTATTGTTCTCATCCACTTTACAACCCATTAGTTAGCCAAATCAAGCAAAAAAAAGATGGCAGTGATTCTACTTAGAGGTATAGTTCCAGCCATAGTTATGGATCCCTTGCTGAGACCACTGAACCCTGCACTTTGACGGTGTTTTAATTGGGACGGTTATAGTTTTATGGTAGAATTAGTTCCTGAAATTTCACCGCGTTCAAATTCCCAATTCGCTTATTGTAGATTTGTATCATAAACTCGTAATATATTTTGGAAACGTTTAATATCAACACCAGGAAATAAACAATTTTTAAGTTGCTATAATGGAGGGCATCATTGCTGAAGAAAGCTTGTCAGTCAACCCTTATGCTGACAAATTCTTCCCTAATTCAAGACAAGTTTGGAGGATTGCTTATAATTTAAAGCAATTGATTGACAAAGTTATCCCTATTGAATTTGACGAGGACGAAATAACAAAGCCAAACTCCCCCATCATCAATGAAAATGTCATTGAATTGGTTTATGAGGCTGCTGGCGGGAAAGGTAATGGTAAATTAGGCTCCTCATCTCATAGATATCAATCTGCTATTGTTTTCTGTTTATTAAAAGTTTGTGGATGGTACTGGCAACAGTCTGAATTTGAATTATATGATACCAATTTATTCAATTTAAGGGCTGTAGCTGCCCAGAAGTTAGCTGCCATCGTTATTGATAAAGCTGAAAATGATGAATACTTATTTTTAGCCATGTTATGTCATAGATTCACTATTTGTCTTAACGATGAGGATTCGAACCCTTTAAATGTCATGGAGTTAGCTGTTGACATGCATTGCACTACTGTAATTGGTTCTTCAGGATATCAACGTTGTATAAAATGGTTATGGAGAGGTTGGATTGTTCAATCGGAAACTGATCCTTATAGTTATGAATTATATGGGGCTGCTTCATCTCAAAAAATTGCTACTCACTTCAATCCTTCCAGGGTAAAAACTCCTTTGTTTCAAAACATTTTGGAGATTTTCTTCAGTTTCATTTACCTTATTTTATTCACAATTGTTTTAAATACCCATAATTTACCAAGCGATTCTTTAGATATCTTTGAAGTTTGTTTCTATTTGTTCACTTTAGGTCTTATTTGTGACGAATTAACGAAGTTTTATCATATTGGGTATTTCCATTTTGGTTTTTGGAATGCTTTCAATGATGTTATGTACTCGTTAGTTTCTGTTGCCATCGGTTTCAGGTTTGCAAGTTTGCTTCATAATAACCCAAAAAGAGACCAATACGATGAAATTTCTTTCAGACTTTTATCCATGGCCTCTCCATTCATGTGGTCTAGATTGTTATTATATTTAGATGCTCAACAATTTGTTGGTGCAATGATTGTGGTGATTAAGACTATGATGCAAGAATCGATTCTTTTCTTTGTTTTATTATTCGTTATCATTATTGGATTCTTACAAGGTTTCTTAGGACTTGACGCTGCAGATGGTAGAAGCGAGGAAACGAAGGCGATATTTATTGTATTGATAAAAAGTGTCATTGGATCTTCAAGTTTCGATGACGTTGCAAAATTGGTTCCGCCTTATGCTTCTATCTTATATTACGTATACTCCTTCGTTCTTAGTGTCATTTTGATGAATATTTTAATTGCATTATACTCGACTGCTTATGCTAATATTGTTGCAAATGCAACAGATGAATATTTTGCATTAGTTGCCCAAAAGACATTAAGATATATCAGAGCACCAGATCAAGATTTGTTTGTGCCTCCTTTTAACTTGTTCGAATTATTGCTATCCCCATTGCATTTGGTTTTACCTTACAAATATTGGAAAACTATCAATTATTTTGTTACCTTGGTGATTTATTCACCTATCTTGCTTTATATTTCAGTGGTTGAAATTTCAAACGCAAGAAGAATTCATTATAACAGATTCAAAGGATTACCTGACGATGCTAATGAAATCGATACCGAATGGGACTTGACAGATGGTTATACTGATTCGAATGGAACCGCATGGGAGGCTGTTCAAGAGAGTAACAGTACTGTTAGTCGTGCATTATTAGAGCAAAGAGAAGCAGAGTCTGAAGACCCTGAATTCAAGATCAATTTTATCGAGTTTAACAAGAAGATTGACGAGGTGGTCCAACCTGTCAATGAAGCTCATAAGTTGGGTGTGAAATGGGAATTGATGGGCATCTATACTAAAATTGACAATTTAACTAGCTTAGTCGAACAACTTGTTGACGAAAATAAAAGTTTAAAGCTTGAAAAAGTCAAGATTGAAGAAGAAGGGAAGATCTTAAAAGAAGAACTCAAAAAGGAAGAAGCAAAGATCAAGGAAGAAGCAGTTTCTAAAGTGCTTGATACAGTTTCAACCCAGTCGAGCACCACTACTGCCTCCAAAGCATCCAGTTCCAAATCTAAAGACACTAAGAAAAAGACCAAGAAGTAGTCTACCAAGTCTTCTTAGCGTACTCTGAAATATAATGTTCGTTCATATTATATCCAGCGTGCAAAAGTTACTATTGTCATGGGAATTTTTCATATCTTACCCCCTGATTCTAATGTTTGTGTTTATATCATTATAAATTGCCAATAACCTCCATCTCCATCTCTATCCCTCCTCGAGTTTAGTTTGTTCTTAGGCTTTCTAACATTATACTTTATATGCTGTAGTGTCCATACCGAACTTTTCTGTAGAAAAATTTTCCTTGAGAAACCGCATTAACTGTATTGTACAAAGTAACAAGAGATCATAGAAATAGCGATCATTTATTGAAATTTAAGCAGCTGTAAGAGGCCCAAAGGACAAACAATTCCTTATATGAAATCATTTACCGACACACAAACCAGTTGATCAATTGATAGATAATTGCGTTTCAGGAGAAGTAGAGAAAGCCCTGAATAAAAATGAGTGAAACCAAGAGTTCACAGCAGAATACTGCTTTCAAGAATGGAGAAGATATCAAATTTGATTATAACTCCAAAAACCAACCAAATAATAACAATGGAAGTTCCAGCGGGAGTTCCAACAAGAAAAAGAAGAAGAAGAAGAGCAAAAATAAGCACAAGAATAATGATTTTGAAGCAACATTGAATAACCCAGATGATGAGTATCCAACATCAAGAGTTATCAAACAGGCGCCTGATGGCAGTGTAATAGTTGAGAAAATTGAAGAAGATTCATTAGTCTCAGCTGATGTAAATATCAATGACCCAAAAAATCCTATAACAGAGATATGGTTTCACGATTCGACATCTGAAGAAAGAAAAGACTTGGAGAAGTTTTGGGAGTCACTCAATCATAAGGAAAAGTCAAAGCTAGCGAAAATAAATAAAAACGATTTATCCGCCATCTTAAGAAATGATTCAAAGCAACATTTAATACAAAATCAAAAGCCAGTGGAAAAGCAAAACCATCGAGAGTTGAACCAATCGAATCACCAAAATTGTTCCTGCAACCATTGTGGAAGGAAAAGAAACATGATTTATGATGAAATTGAAAGAATGTATGACTTTTATGAAGACGATATATATGATTTTATTAATGAAGTAATAGATCTAAAAGACCTACTGGGGTTACCGAACCATTTGTTCAGTCAGTATAATGGTCTCCACATTAATAACAAACATTCACAATCCCATGAACAACTACATTCAAATGGCGTCCAACAAAAGTCACCTAAGGGATTATCACCACAGCCTTTGGAAATTCCCCATCCCACTTCACATCAAGCTCAAAATAATACACAACATATCTCCCAAATTAGTAATGGCAGCAAGATAATCGACGAAAACATAGATTTGGAACTGTTAGCAAAAGGAAACGGAAACAAAAATAACCTAATCAACAAGTTTTTCGACCAAAAGCTTCATGATGCTTTAAGATCTCTTGATATGGAGAAATTCAAAGAATTACCAAGGGAAAATCAAGCCAATGCGATAAAAGAGGTCTCAGAATTGAAAGAGTTTATGAATGACATGAAGTCAGCAGATGTTCAAGAAATTGAAAAAAGCATGAATTTTATCGAACATATGGCAAAAATGTTTGATATTAATTTAAAAAATCCTGCTAATGCTGCGGCTGTATACGAGCATTTAGACTCCAGTGGTAAATTGTCTAGCAGTTTATCAAATTTTACAGATGATATAATTCAAGCCAATGGTCAACACTTTATAAATATGATGGAAAATTTGTCCAAATCTAGAAATTCAAGAGAAACCTTACTAGATGCCACTCAGAATGGTTTGCCAAAAGTAGAGGATTTTGTGAGTGACGAAGATGACATAACAAGAATTCCACCTACATTACCGGTATTTGAAGAGAAGGAGCATCTAGACAAATCGGATAAGGATTTACATCAGCATTTTCACCATGATTCAGAAAACGAACCAGATGACGATTATGACGAGGAAGAGGAAGATGAAGATGAAGACGAAATAGATGAAGAAGATGAAGAAGATGAAGACTATGATTATGACTATGATGAAGATCTTGAGGACGAAGTTAGTAATGACGAATCAGAAATATCCGAGGAAGAGAAGTTACAAGAACTTCGCCAATTATTCTTGATGCAAGTAATTAGAGTATTCCGTCAAAGGCTCAAAAATGCCTACAAGGAAAAATTATCTCAAGATAGGACCCAGAAGTTGATTGAAGAATTGGAAGCTGAGGAAAATGCCAAAAAGGAAAAGGAATTGAAAAAGGTGAAACAAAGAGAAAAGGCCAAAGAAAAGAAAAGATTACAGCAGTTAGCTAGAGAAGAAGAGAAAAAGCGTAAGGAAGCTGAAGAAAAAGCTAGAATAGAGGAAGAGAAGCAGAGAAAAGAAAAGTTGCAAGCTGAGCAAAGGAAGCGTAATGAAGAGTATCAACGTAAAAAGGAAGAAGAAAAGCTCAGATCAATCCAAGAACAGCAAAAGAAAATGGAATTGAAAAAGGAGGCTCTAAGAAAGAAACAAGAAGACGAGGAAGCGGCAAGGAAAAAGAAAGAGCTCGAAATGAATAAAAAAGCAGAAGAACTCAAACTTTTGGAGCAAGAACGTCAAAAGAAGGCGGACGAGCAGCTGGCCAAAGAGTTGAAACAACAAATGGCGGCAGTAGCAGAAGAAAAGGCTAGATTAGAGAAGGAGCGTACTGAAGCAGCAAAACTCGAAACCGAAAAGTTGGAGAAAGAAAGACTTGAGAAGGAAAGAAGGGCCATCGAAGAAGCAGAGGCAGAGGCATTGTTAAAAGAACAACAAGAGGCAGCAGCCACGTTCAAAGTTGATGATATGGCACCTCTCCGCAATCCTTTACTTTTCAATGGTGCTACATCTAGAAATTCAACACCAAAATTGGATAACACCCAATGGCAGAGCCCTATTTTTTCACAAACCAGTCAATCACAACAGCCCTTCAGACCATTCAATAACGTCCAGACTTTAAATCCTACGTTTCCTTTCAATGATCCTTTTAACAAATCGGCGATTCCAACTGTTGCATCTAATAACTCCTCCATTCCTCCAGGTTTAGCATTCAGCCAGTCGAATAACTTATCACTTGGAGCCAATAGTGGCTCTATCAGTGGAGGCACCTCGAATAATGCAACGATTCCTCCAGGTTTAAGTCCTTCTTTGCAAAGATTGTCAACCACATCGCTTAATACTTGGAGCACCTCTGAGGCCAATCCTACATCAAATCTTTTGAATTTGAATTCCAATTTTTCAAGTTTCTCAGGTAGTTCAGGGTTTGGGAACAATTATAATTCCATGATATGGAATGATAATAACTCCAATGGTATAACGAAAGAAAACGGTTTAAACAACTTGAGTAACTCCAATTTGGCATCACGCACCTCCATTCCACAGTCTATGCCAAATCAACAAGCTACACAAATCCCCCTTCAAACCACTTCACCACCACAAGCTCCTTCAATTCAACCTCAAGTGCAATCGCAACCTCCCCACGACCAACTAGTTCTTAGTGCCACCTATAAAGCATATCATATGTTAGCCACCAACAATCAACTTTGGAATGGGTATGCTAAAGTCTATTCCTTATATCAGACTGTGATTGGGATTTTGCCCCAGTACAGTTTAGACTACAATAGTTTCATAGCTACCATCTCCAACCGATTGGCTTTGAACAACTATAAATTTGAGTTCCTTTATGACAATTTTCAAATTAGTCTAGTAAAAGTTGGCTCGGTGGATCAGTCGCCTTCATTGTCGAACACAAACATGAGGTTAGGCAGCAATGGCTTCAACAACATCAACTTGTCCAACTTGAACAACGACCTGATCAATTTTGGTCATCAATTATGAGTGAATGTATACTTTACCACTTCATAGATCTCTCTCTCTTGCGTGACATTGTCGCCGAAGTGTCGCGTCAATACGCGTTGAAAAATCTTCAATCATTAAATTAATAATTCAACTACAATAGTAGAAAAAAGAATGCCTAATATTGATTTTGAAAAGATTTATTTGAATCAATCTAAAACCAGTGGTCGTATGCGTATTGCTGACTCTGGGTTAGGGTGGAAAGCGGCCAACTCCAACGGAAGTAATGGGGCAGCTCAACAACAACCATATTTATTGCCAGCGGATGAAATCTTATCGTTGCTGTGGTCTAGAGGATCAAGAGGTTATGAATTAAGAGTTCAGACCAAAAATCAAGGTGTTGTTATGTTAGATGGGTTTGATGTCGAGAATTTTAATGAATTAAAGCAAGAGTTACAAAGAAATTTCCAAGTCAGTTTAGAACATAAAGAGCATTCATTGAGAGGATGGAATTGGGGAAAAACTGATTTAGCAAGAAACGAATTAATTTTCCAAGTCAATAACAAACCAGGCTTTGAAATTCCTTATAAAGAAATCTCCAACTCTAATTTAACTGGTAAAAATGAAGTTTCGGTCGAATTAAACTTGGAGAACTCTGCTAGTAAAGCTGGTGACGAATTAGTGGAAATGAGGTTTTATGTTCCAGGTGTTATTGAAAATGAAACCACCACCAAAGTTCAAGATGAAGATGGTAAAGAAGTCGAAGAAGAAGAAATCGAGGAGATTAGTGCAGCATCTGTATTTTATGAACAATTGAAAGATAAAGCAGATATCGGACAAGTTGCAGGTGAAGCTATTGTTTCATTCAGTGATGTTTTGTTCTTGACCCCAAGAGGTCGTTACGATATCGACATGTATCCTACTTCTTTGAGATTGCGTGGTAAAACATATGATTACAAAATCCAATACAAACAGATTGAAAGAATCTTTTCTTTACCAAAACCAGATGATTCCCATCACTTGATTGTTTTACAAATCGATCCACCATTAAGACAAGGACAAACCAGATATCCATTTTTGGTTATGCAATTCCAAAGAGAAGAAGAACTTGAAGTCGAATTAAACTTGACAGATGAAGATTATAAGGCAAAATATGAAAGCAGATTAAAGAAGACCTATGATGCAGAAACACATTTGGTGATGTCACATTGTTTTAAAGGGTTAACAGAAAGAAGATTAATTGTGCCAGGAGCCTTTCAATCTAGTATTTTACAACCTGGTATTTCTTGTAATTTAAAAGCATCGGAAGGTTATTTATACCCATTAGATAGATGTTTCCTTTTTGTTACTAAACCAACGGTGTATATACCATTCAGTGAGATCAGTAGTATAACCATGTCAAGAACAGGTACAGGGGTTTCAGCATCTCGTACATTTGACTTGGAAATCAGCGTCAGAAACTCCAATCAAGCACACGTCTTTGGTAGTATTGCTAGAGAAGATCAAGATACAATTGAAAACTACTGTAAATCTAAAGGCTTGAGGATTAAAAATGAAGAAAAAATCGCCAAAGCTATGTTGGCTAAAGCTATTAATGCGGAAGCAGATGATGATGATGACGACGATGTTGATATGGGAAGTGCAGGAGATGAAGATAGTGAAGATGATGGAGATTTCAACTCGGGATCCGATTCAGATGTTGCCGAAGAATTTGACTCGGATGCAAGTGCCACTGGGTCAGACATGAGTGATGATGAAGATGGAGGAGCCGAGCCACCAAAGAAGAAAACTAAGAATTGATCGTATAACGATATAGTATAATGTATAGTAATAGATTTTACCAAGATATTCTCTAAGTTGTAAAGATTGCTGGATCGAAATTGATCAACGATTTCATCATAATAGCACATCTCTTGTACTTTCACTAAAAAATAACCTAATACCACAGGAACTATTATAACACCATTATAACACTATAGGAGGAATCATATAATAATAGCACATCAACTTGGATCACTTGGTGATGATGAAGTGGAATGCTCATCAACTATTGTCTTCATCCCAGTCACATGCCCCAACAATAAACCAAACCCTGAACGGGTCCCTTCTTGTAATTTTATGATGCTTATCACTTAGTTACCATTCAGACGTTATCAGCTGTCAACGCGGCGTCGTGCATGTACCGCCACATTACTATTCCACTTTAGGAAATTGTTGCAAGTATCATAAGCAGCACCAGAAGTTATAAAAGCATGCAAGAGGTTAAATCCCAAAAAGTTAAGAAGAACCAGCCATTACAATTGTTTTAGGACTATAGAGTATTGTTTTCAGTAATTAAGTCATAGTCACTAGAAGTGATATTGAATAATATAGCCTAAATCTTGAAATAGATTGTTAGCAAGATTTAATTTCTTTGCATATATATATATATAATAGCAATGAAATCGGAAAATATTGAATTAGATAATTCTAATAAGGGATTAGAAGATTATTTGTTATATACGTTGGATTTATATTCTCAAATACCCGAAGAACCTTATAATAAGATGTCTGATATTAAGTTGCAAGAACCGGTAGAATTGGCACATCAAATTAATGATAATCAAGATGTACCACCAAGATCACCAGCTAGAATGATTGGTAAAAAGAACTTGAACATTCCAAACTCACCAGAAATGGTTCTGGATAATAGTTCAATTGAATATAGCAGCTATGGCTCAGATAGGTCAAGTCAAGCTTCAATATTTTCAGATAATGAAGATAGTCCCATACAAAGTACCGAAGATAAAGATGTATTAGATCTCGACGATGACGATTATGAAGATATATTGGAGTTATTGGATTATATTGATGTAGATGAAACCGAGATTGTTCATCAAGTTGACCTGGTGGTTACTATAGTAGGAATTCACTCAGATTTATCACCTAAAGTGAAACTTAGTACCAGTGTATAGCAGTTTTGCTGTTAAACGTACAACTGTAAAATATTGTATACCTAGCTTATGATCTCGTGATGATTGTTTTAATATATATTTAGTTCTAATGCTTTGGCGTAGTCTCTTATCAAACCAATAAATTCTAAAACCCATTTATTCTTAGATAACGGAGTGCCCCCCACATCTCCTTTGCTGCACCCCCACTGTTTGGTGATGCGCAAACTGCTGCTTTTGGTCAAAAATTGACATTTTATTTCAGTATTTCATGCCATCTGTTGATCTAGGACTGGTTATCTATACGGCAGTCAAGCCAATCTTTAAGATTTACTTCATTGTGGGTATAGGTTTCTGGCTAGCTAAAAAGAATATCTTGAGTGTTTCTACTTGTAGAGATATTTCAGATACTATTGTAACCGCTATTTTACCATGTTTGGTATTTGATAATATTGTTACTAACTTGAAGAGTTCCGATATAAAAAACTTGGGTATTATATTTTTCACGGCCCTGTGTTTATTCTTTTTTGGTGTCTGCTTAGCTTATTTAGTATCAATAATTGCAAGATCTCCCAAAAGGTGGTTAGGTGGACTTTTATCAGTCGGCTTGTTTCCTAATATTTCTGATTTGCCTATTGCTTATATTCAGACCTTATCTAATGGTGGGAGTATCTTCACTGAGAAGGAAGGTGATAAAGGAGTTGCTTATGTTTGTATTTTCCTTGCGGCACAAGCTTTATATCAGTTCAGTTTTGGTTTTTATGAATTGATCGCTTGGGATTTCAGGCCTGAATTACTTGACGAAGAAGAGAAAATTTCAAGCGGTAAAGGTTCTGACACCGAATCTGTTTCGGATGGTCAAATAAATTCTCCAACTTATGAAACCAAGTCGAACATTACCTCGAACGAGAAACATCCCGACCATAGTACCAGTACTGGTGGTAGTGTTAAAGAGAACACCAATGCAAACACTCCTGCTAGCAATACACTAGCCGTTCCGCGAGTTTATTCTCCAGAAGACGAAGAATCATTTGACGCTGCTCTTTCCATATCAAGTTCAATTCAAAGTGATGACGTTGCTGATATTCCACCACCAACTGATATAGGGTTAACCAATTCCAATTATACTACAAATAATTCGGATACAGTGCTGCAAGCTTTACATAAGCGAGTTAGTAGAAGAAGACGTAATTCTTTGAATTCTAATGCTACCGGCTCCATATTACAACCAATAAGAAGTAGAGATATCAGAACACTAAAATCTCAGGACATGCATGATGTCATCAATGAGTATTCAGAATATGATACTATGAGAGATAACAACATAACGCAAGTTATAACAGGGGGCAGTGATATTGGAGGGGGGTCAGTTTTAGCAAGCAATATTTCGAATTCAAGTGTGAATACTAAAAAGGACAAAGTGAGGAAAAGGCTCATATCAATAGGTAAAAATTTAGTTTCACCAGTTTCATTTACATTGATAATATCAATTGGAGTTTCAATGGCCCCACCATTGAAAGCATTATTTGTTCATTCCAACTTCGATATTCCCGATGCTCCTGACAAATTGCCTCCATTATCATTCGTAATGGATATTACCAGTTATATTGGAGCAGCATCTGTTCCTTTAGGACTTTTGTTATTGGGAGCAACAATCTCCAGATTGGAGATCAAAACTATGCCAAAGGGGTTTTGGAAGACTGCATTAGGATTAACCGTAGTGAGATTGGTAATTTTACCAATGATAGGGGTTGGCATAACAACAGGTATGTATAAAGGAGGATGGTATGGAGAAGATAGACTTTTGAGATTTGTCAGTGTTTTAGAATATGCCTTGCCTAGTGCCACCTCATTGGTTTATTTCACAGCATTCTATACCGACCCAAATTCAGACGAGCATCTTCAAATGGATTGTTTAGCGGTGGTTTTAATCTTTCAATATTCAATCTTATTCATCACATTACCTTTTTTGGTTAGTTTCACTATAAAAGTTTCACTTGGTTATTAGGCACTAAATTAGACTTTTGCCATTTCCATATCACTTCATTTATTTCATAACGGGTAAAAGGTTAAGAAAGTCCACAGGACATAATGGATTTTAATATAGTTAGTTCTCTGGGTCAATAGATTTTTGATTATATCAGCCTCTTCGCATTTGCTCGCAGCAACTTTCAGGTACAACTATAAAAGAGTTACACGAATTTGCTAATTGGCATTGAGTACTCAGAGAACATAAGAAATCGTTAAAAATGGCACTCTATTATAATTTAGTATTTGGTTTATTGGTGGTTGAAGTAGTCTTTTTCACTATTTTATCCTTACCTTATCCAAGGAAAATCAGAAGAACAGTTTTGACAACCGTGTCAGCACCTTTCAGAAATGAAAAGTTTCAAATTGCTTTGAAATGTATATTGGGGTTTGTGTTAATCCTTTTCATTGATTCTGTTAACAGAGTTTTCACTGTTAACTCTGAATTGAAGGGGTATAATAACAATGGTATGAATGGAATTGTTAATGATAGATCAGAAATTCAAGCTAGAAGATTCTATTCTCAAAGAAACATGTATCTTTGTGGCTTCACCTTATTTTTAACTATGATTTTGTTAAGAACATACTCCTTAGTTACTGAATTGTTAATTACCAAGGATAAAGTTGATAGTTTGGCTGCAGAATCTGAATTGAATGACACGAAAACCAACGATAGCCCTGAAATTAACAAATTGAAAGGTGAATTAGCTGACAAAGATAAAGAATTGGAGCTTTTAAAAGAGAAGGCTGAAGCTTTATCAAAAGACTATCACGAAGAGTCTTCAAAATTGAAAAAAAGAAAACCTTAAGTAGGTGTTAAAAAGGATATATATTTTCTTCTATTTAGTAAATATAGTGACTCAAATGTTTATTGATGTAACCGACATTCTCTAGTTTTTAGGGGTTGAATATGAATTACTTTTATGCTTAGGCACAAAGTTGAAGTTATCTCCGGCCTTACCTAAAAACATTTCAGTGATCTTAATCCAATCTTTGTAGTCAGTGGAACCTAATAAAGTCTCCAATTCATTTCTACCTTTCCATTTTGGAGGTCTTTCGTTTAATTTTGGAGGTAATCTTTCCAATATTCCTATTGGAATATATCTATGAGTAAAACTAATGAATTCACACATGAATCTTCTAGCTAAACCTATACCATATTCATCAGTACCCCAATGTTGGACGGCGAAATCGGCATATTTCTTCATTATTTCTAATCTTTCAGAAGCAGATTTGTCTAAATACTGTTGGCTTTCAATCTCTTCGAAAATCCAAGGCTTAATTAAAGCCCCTCTGGCAACCATTACAGAGTCAATACCCTTTGTTTCGGTTGCTTTATACCAATCTTCATGAGTGAAAACATCACCGTTCCCAACAAATTGTACCCTTTGTCTATCAGAAGACTCCTTGTCTTCTTCTTGTTTGTTGTTCCATTCATCAACAACCTGTGCAGCTTCTGCGATATACGACCAATCGGCTTCACGTGTGTAACGCTGTTGCCTTGAACGTCCGTGTAAAGTAACGGCTGCAATGTCGCCTTCTTCCATCAAACGTTTGATTAATGGAATGGCGATATTCTTACCATCTTTGGTACCGACTCTCATTTTAACTGTAACCGGGATCTCTCCTGAACAATAATTCATACCTTTCAAAATACGAGCCAACCTGGAAGGTTGTTCCATCAATGCAGAACCTTGGCCTTGACGATATAACAAATCGATTGGACAACCACAGTTGAGATTCAATTCTGACACTTGAGGAGTCTCTCTAGCGATCAATTCAGCTGCTTTAGCAGTAGCCCAGTGTTTACCACCAGCAATTTGCACACCGAAACCAGGGTACTCTGAGTTGTGAGCTTTTGGTAAGGCCCATTCAGAATTATAACCTTGGATTAAAGGAACTCCAAGAGCCATTTCACAATAGGTCACATCTGCACCCAAAGTTTTCATAAGACGACGGTAAGGTAAGTTACCTACAGTAGTCAATGGTGAAACAATTTTTGCACCCTTCAAGTTGAGTCTTTTCTTCTCTGACAATTTGAAAGGAGCTTCAACGTATTCAGCTTGATTATCTTTTGCCTTTTCTTGTGCAGCTTTGATATTCTCCTCGTTATTCACAGTGGAATCTAAGAATTTGATCATTTCATTCGCCTTTTCATGGTTATATTTCTTTTTCTGTAATAAGAATTTGGCTTCTTGCTTAATTTTATTTATTTCAAAGTCCCCCAGTTTTTCATGTTCTTCAATCTTGCTCAAATCTTTAAGTAATCTATTAGTTTCTTTGTTGTAATGCGAGCTGAGCCATCTACATTTTAAGCCAGCCGGACAATATCCGATTGCTTCAAATACTGGACAGGTACCTTCAATGTCAGGACCTTTGGCTTCAAGATATTCATCAACATTATGAGAACTTTTACAATTTTCAGCACCAAATTTACATTCTTTGACATTTTCAGGGTCAACCAAAGTCGAACATAACCTCACAGCATCGTGTTTTTGTCTTAATTCACGGTTTTTGTTTTGGCCTCTTTGTTTTTTACCCTTTTTACCTTTTCCACCTTTATCACTATCTCTATCGTCAGTTGCTCTATCACCGCCTTCAGCTTCGTCGTCATTATACTCTTGTGAGGTTTCGTTCGAAACCACAAACTCGGCCTTTATAGCCGCATACCCCTTTTGGGTGTCTATATGTGCCTTTTTGGGTTCTGAAGTCACTTCGTCTTCGTTTGGTCTCTTTACTGAGGTAGACATAATCTCAAATTTTTCAGCTCATCTCAATGTCAATTATCTAACACAATTCTAACTGGTTTTGTAAAATCCAGAAAACATATTCCTATATCATATCTTCTTAACTTTGGCTTTTTACTAGGACCATGACTTCTACTCTCCTGGTTTACTAAGCAATTTTACATTTTTCATACTAAGCCGTCAATTGTTGCAAATTGTTACAGTTGTTGCAAATCGCGAAGAAATAAAAGAGATAGATCACAAAAATTATCAATATTTATTTAATATAATACAAGAAACTAATAAGATTAACGGTAATAAGAATAAAAAAAAACCCCTTGAATATTCAGGATATTAAAAAATTAAAAAGATCTATTAGACAAAATAGCCACAAAGTATGAATGTGAACATCAATAAAGAATAGCTTGATTTAGAAGCACCTCCTGTTGCTACTGGGACGGTGATAGATGGTGCGGGTGCTGAATTGGTGGCGACTGTGGAGAAGCTAGGTTGTGGTGAGGTGTTGCTGGTGTTGCTGGTGTTACCTGTGTTACCTGTGTTACCTGTATTACCTGTGTTACCTGTGTTACCTGTATTACCTGTATTACCTGTGTTACCTGTGTTACCTGTATTACCTGTATTACCTGTATTACCTGTGTTTCCAGTGTTCCCAGTGTTGCCTGTGTTACCACCAGGTACGGTAGTGTAAACAGTTTCTAACGAGGTTGATGTTTCGGTAGAAATTGAAGCCTCAGAGTTTGACTTTGATGGTGATCCAATTGGACTGGTAATAGTCGATGGCGGCTCTGTGTTTGTTGATGAAAACTCAGTTATACTAGAAGTAATTCCTTCCGAAGTTGACGCTACTCCACTTGGAGTCACTGCACTTGAAGTCGAAGCAGCTGAAGAAACCAAAGAACTAAATACATCGGTAGATGATACTTTTTCGACAGATGACAGTTCAGTAGAAGATAATACTTCAGATGATGTTATTTCAACAGAAGATGTTATTTCAGCAGATGATGTAATGCTTTCACTAGCTGATACCTCAGAAGAAGATGTAACTTCTCCTGATGATGTTACTTCTGATGATGTTACTTCTGATGATGTTACTTCTGATGATGTTACTTCTGATGATGTTACTTCTGATGATGATGATACTTCTTCACTTGATGATACTTCTTCACTTGATGATACTTCTTCACTTGATGATACTTCTTCACTTGATGATACTTCTTCACTTGATGATACTTCTTCACTTGATGATACTTCTTCACTTGATGATACTTCTTCACTTGATGATACTTCTTCACTAGATGACACTTCAGCTGATGATGATACTTCAGTAGAAGATGATGCTTCAGCTGATGATGATACTTCTTCACTAGATGATACTTCAGTAGAAGATGATACTTCAGTAGAAGATGATACTTCCTCACTAGATGACACTTCAGCTGATGATGATACTTCAGTAGAAGATGATACTTCCTCACTAGATGACACTTCAGCTGATGATGATACTTCTTCACTAGATGATACTTCAGTAGAAGATGATACTTCAGTAGAAGATGATACTTCCTCACTAGATGACACTTCAGCTGATGATGATACTTCAGTAGAAGATGATACTTCCTCACTAGATGACACTTCAGCTGATGATGATACTTCTTCACTAGATGATACTTCAGTAGAAGATGATACTTCAGTAGAAGATGATACTTCCTCACTAGATGACACTTCAGCTGATGATGATACTTCAGTAGAAGATGATACTTCCTCACTAGATGACACTTCAGCTGATGATGATACTTCTTCACTAGATGATACTTCAGTAGAAGATGATACTTCAGTAGAAGATGATACTTCCTCACTAGATGACACTTCAGCTGATGATGATACTTCAGTAGAAGATGATGCTTCAGCTGATGATGATACTTCTTCACTAGATGATACTTCAGTAGAAGATGATGCTTCTTCACTGGATGATATTTCTTCACTAGATGATAATTCAGCTAATGATGAAATAATTTCCGATGAACTTGCAACATCTGATGTTATGTATGAACTGTTTTGGTAAGGAGCTGAAGATGGGAATACGCTAGAAGACTCCGATGAAAAGTGAGTCACACTGATGGTTGGAAATTCTGAAGAGCTTGATGCTGCTTCACTTGAAGAAACTTCTTCGCTGGAAGAACGAGGAGTTGGAACTTCAACAATAACGGATCCAGTCTCACCTGGTGTTGCAGGAATAGTAACGGTAGTGGTATCGGTACCAGTCCATGTGGTAGTTATAGTAGTAGTTGGAACTGGAACATCGACAATAACAGTTTGAGTACCTCCAGATTCAGCTGGTGGAACGGTGTGAGTGGTAGTCACATTTCCGGT
>JAJLZD010000032.1:0-61590 GCA_030571975.1 Yamadazyma olivae | reverse complement strand
ACCCAGGCGTATTTGAAAGAACCTTTACCTAATTCAGCAGCTTCTTTTTCGAATTTTTCAATGGTTCTTTTATCGATACCACCACATTTGAAAATTAAATGACCGGTGGTGGTTGATTTACCGGAATCGACGTGACCAATGACAACAACGTTGATGTGAGTTTTTTCTTTACCCATGTTTAATAATTATTCTTTTCTAAAAAAGCGTTAAAAAAAAAAGAGAAAAAAAAAGGGAGATTTCGATGGTTTAAATTCATTTCTCAGGAAAAATTTTTCGCTACTTTTGATAAAAAATTGGGTTGGGCACGGAGGGCACGAGCCCTCCTCGTGGCCGTGGGGATGAGATGGTAGTAACTGGGGCGGCAATGAAATATTTGGCGTCCTCGATGGTGGCAAATTAGTTCCATCACGAGTCTTGGCTAGTGATTTGTGACTGCGTTTTTATAGATGCCTTTTTTGCAACCATTGATCAAAGGCATTAGGGTCTAAATTACAAGAATAAAATATACAGTAATTTTGATAATTGGCCAATTGGATCAACGAGTTGGGACGATCTATTTTTAGGTTGAGGTTTATGGTGTCCAATGATAAGCAGACGGAGTAATGGTAGAAAACAAGAGTATGCTATTAGAATATATTACACTATCATAATTCATTAATGAGGATAAGGAATCAGAAGTTATTAGCGGTCTAGACAATGAGTCATAGGGTCTTTCGTATCGTATATGTTGGCATGATGATCTGGGGCCGATGATCTGGGGTAAATTCCCTGATCAATTCGCTTGAGGGTGAAGTGACTCATTGGAAGTTTCTAGGTCTAGCAATTGAGATGGTTTTACCTCTTAGCTTTCTTTCCGTACCCAATTCCCAAATCATACTCTACATCATCAATGGCTCCTTCACTTTCGACTCCACTGATTTTCTCGTCATTGGTCACTAATTTGCCAAAATTTCTTTTAGTCTTCTTTGGTGACGGTAGTTTTAGGCTGTCACTTTCTGACTCTTTAAAACTCTCCAAAGTTTCGGTTTCAACCATATCTATATTTGTCTGATCATGGGACGCTTGTTGTTCTTCGTTTGGTTTATGGTACAAACACCATCTTAAATCTTTGATATCCCCTTCCTCGAATGCAAATCTTGTCAGAACAATAGTAACCCCCCAGGACTTTGCAGCAACCACTTTGTTTTTAGTTGAAACTACATTTATTGAATTGAAAGGGCAATCGACTATTGTTTCGTCACCTTCAAATAGTGATTTGGGTAGCTGGGCTTTGAAAACATTGATATTGATTAGCAATATTGAAGTTCGTGAGGAAAACTTTGGAGACACAGTATACCCTCTATGGGTCAATAATTTAGTAATATGAAGTAATTCAATGCCTTTGAATCCACTTAAACTTATCGTCCCTTTGTTTAAACTTATTACTGGAGGAATAGGTACTGACCAAATGTCTACAGTTAGTTTTCCATAAAATATGGATCTCTCGATTAGCCATTCAGTTCTAGCATCTTTAATATTAATATCTTTACCAAATGGAATCAAAGTAAAGTCACCAGAATCGCTAATAGTTCCGTCATGCTGGGTTATTATATCAGAAAGGATCTTAACTTGAGAAGACGTGAACTCGACCAACTTAAATTTCAAGCCACTAAATATACCAGACAACTTTTTAGGTATTGGTTCAGAAGGTAATATGATATCAGATGATTTAGAGTTCATAACCGAATCCCAAATATTAGACTTTTTGATCTTTACTCTCTTTTCGTGTTTATCATCTTTTTCGCTTGATGTCAAACTTAAAGACTCAAGATAAGGAAACTTTGGATATTTTTCAAGCTTATAATCATCAAAACTTAAAGCGGCCCCTTTTGAAATACTATTCAAAATGTAAACAGGATGGAGAACAGGTATTTCCCATTCAACTGCCTTTTCATAACGTTTGCCCACTTTTAAATTAGTAATTAAACATGAATTGCTAAGACTTAAGGTTCTAGAAACAATACCTTTATTTTGAGATATCAAATTTATTATATCTTGATTATTGAATAAATCATCAGATTCGACATGGGACAAACAAATATTAAGATTTTCAAACACATTAAGTTTGTAATTATTTATATTTGCCTTATAGCCATTTTTAAAATCCTTATAAACGTTATGAATGGCATCTTCAATCAAAAATGTGACATCGTTTCGAAGATTAGCACAATATTTATACTTATCAGTATTGCGATCACCTACAATCAAATATTGCACATCGGAGGTCAAGTCGCTATAATGAAGGCCGCCTAGTTCTTTAATCATTTTATCGATCTCCAGCCTCTTATCAGATGTAATGGCAGTACAACAAAAGATCTTATCTTTCAATAGCATCGCGTGTGAATATTTTATGATGCGTACACCTGAATTGAGATTTAAAAATCATGAGACTGATCTGAAACCCACACAAAATATTTATAGAGAAGTATTTTAACAAACCCTGTTGAAAATTGGCGGAAGTCTTTAAGAGTGTATGAAAGATTCCCGGCTGTGAATTATTAGGACTCTAATTCAACGGTATATACTTTTACTTGGTGCCTTTCCATCTAGCATATCTAACATGTAAAAGTCGGTGAAATCAAGTATTATTCCCCAACAGGATAAAGTTAAATAATGTTACTCAATTATTTTTGTACCTTAACCAATAAAAACGGGCGAAACTAGGGGATTTGTAGTTTAAGTAATAGTTCTAATTCTAGTTCTAGTCCTAATCCTAGTTCTAATCCTAGTCCTAGGCGTCTTTACAATTCCAGCTCAATTGTTATTCAGATTGTCGTTTCCAACTTGCTAAAGAGGCATTGATTATCTAGCTCTGTTTGAAAGCTAATTGTTAAGGGAGATGAATCTGGCAATTTGAAAAAAGGTTTGTTTATGTATTTACTTCACAAGATACTTCGTAGTTTCTTGGCCCACTCCTATTAATAGTACCTGTAGAAAGACTCCTAGCGACAATCACAGGTTCATCGCAAACGTCCTTAACCTTTCTTACTGGTTACGATACCTTTGGTGGCTGATAGTTCGTAGATAAAAAGTTTTAGATATAATAAGTTTAATATTATAACAATCTAGATTATAATATAGGTTATTTAGGATGTTCTAGGCTAAACTATAATAACCCCCCACCGATAGAATTATCACAATCTCCAACATTCGTGAAAAATTAACACTCCAGTTCAGTTATCCACTCCTATACAACTACCAAAGATCGGATATTTTAATGCATTTAATTTACTGTTTCCATTTGCTTCCAATGAATTTACTCTTATTGGTAATCTCGACATTATTGCTAATGATAATTTGCATTCTGTATACCTGAAAATTGCACTTTAGACACGAATTCTACAGAATTCCATTTAGTTGTTAAGAAATAACCAAAAATAACTAAAAAGAAAATTTTATATTATGAACCCCTGATATTGTTTGGTTAACTATAAATATCCTTTAAATCTCTTCAATTTTGTAATAATTTAATTAAATATTATCAATTTTAAACTCCATTCGCTATGTTCTCCAAATCTTTATTATTATCATCATTAGTTTCTGTTGCTTTAAGTGCTTACAGTAATGATACTATTATCACCACTGATGTTACTGTTACTGATTATGTTACCTACTGTCCAGAATCAACTACCATCACCATCACCAAATGTGACGTCGAATGTGTTCCAACTGTTATCACTGTTACTGAAGCTACTACTTTAACTGTTACTGGTGAATGTATTGTTGAATCTACCTATGTTAAGGAACCAGAAACTCCAACTACCGTTGCTGAAGAATCCACTACTCCAACCACTGTTGCTGATGTTTCAACTGCTCCAGCTGTCTCTTCTTTCGAAGGTGGTGCCAACAAATTATCTGTTGGTTTAGCTGGTTTAGCTGCTATTGCTGCTTTAGTTTAAGCTTGCTTGAATTACTCCATTGTATATTATTACTCCATTTTCTGTGGGCTTTCTTATATACAAAATAAATTTCAATATTTTACATGTTATCTATGTTCTTACATTCTTGATAATGACAAAAATAGTTTCGTTTCTTTTAGGTATATAGGTTTTTAATTTAATAATTCTTCGTTATAACTTTGTTTTTGTGTCTATTCATAATATTGCTATATTTGCTAATTTGGAAATGTTCTTTACTCTTTTAGTCTTGAACTATTTTGTGAACTATATATTGTCTGGGGTGATAAATGCGACATCGTATTTGAAACTTAAATCACACGACTGCAAATACGAGTAACGCCTACTACAAAGATCAAATATGAATGATTGAACAAGAATGTGTGAACGGGTACTACTACGATTTGTAAGATCCAAAATTGGTGTTTTCCCATTTGGGTTTTTGTCTCCTGTAATCCAATTATAAGACCACAATCTACATAAGTCCAATATTACCATTTTATAACTTGCAATTTCATTGATAGTCGTATGACATTTATGTGCTTCTGATGCTACAAGATTCTACCATCTGCTAAGTTCTCTACACATTACACTGCTAAGAATATGATAAACGCTTTGTTTATACCAGGAATATTAGATTGAATTGTCAAAATTGTGTTACATTGCATGGAAGACCATTGGCAACTTGCTTATTATAACTGTTATAACTAGTAAAAGGGTATACTTCTCTTCAACAAAATAGTATACAGTCTCGTTGTACCATCGTTCTAGCATCGTTATAGAAATCGTTGTAGAAAATATTTGACCTACAACGGCCGAACTTCTGGATTGGTAATAACACCTAATTCGACTGCCTCAGCAGTTGATAAAGGCATGAACTGAGACAGAATTTTTTGACTCCAGTTTATATTATCTTCGTGGTCTTGTAATTTTGGAACGTCAAGGTAACACTGGAGATTTCACATATAAATGTTTCATGAATTCTAGGTTTAAAACCTAATACCTGAACTAATCTATCATCTTATAGTACTATCAATTATAATAATGAAGTCTGATGCTCAAGACTATGCTCCCAGGACGATTCACTAGGCGTTCCACAACACATTAGATTTCTTGTATGTTTAAAATCAGCACTGCATGAACCATGCATATTGCTTCAGGGTGAAAAATGGTGCACCAGAAATACGATGCTATATTAATCGGAATATGTAGCTGTAGCTGTAGCTATAGCTATAGCTATAGCTGAAAACACTGGAACTAACACTAACCGCAGCTGTATCCAATCCCTCCGCCCATTCATACGTCCTAATGTCCTTATGTCTAAAGCGTTTAAGTCTCCATTTAGAGCTCATAAGCCAACCCATCGCAAAAACCTAAGGTACAATTCCCTTTGAATGGCAAGCGAGGCTGCAACAGTTGAAACCATTATGTTACATTCGTACACGAGATTTACTTGGAAATCAGATTAGAAGCTCCACGTCAATCTTGGGGTAATTAGAGACTACTGGTTGTATAGCTACTTGTCTGGGCAAAAACTGTGGACAGTGGCTCCTTTGGGCGGTACTTGAGTCAGAAAAGGCGAATGGGATATTCCGCTTTGACGCTAAGACGATTCCGCAAGTGTCAGAAAGAGTCACCAGTAATAAACAGGTTAAATTGGTCTGCAAAACACCGAGTCTGTGATATATATTAGCACAGTGACCCTATCAAACTAATCAGTCCTATAAGCTACCTATAAGCTCCTTATCACTTTCTAACCATTAGCCGTTTTAATTAAACTTTTCTACAAACACCGTTTATGCACAGAGAATATTTCTTTATAGGACGATCTTGCCGTTTTATTATTCAAACAATACATCCACAGTTGCACAACACATATACACTGTAGTTCCACACTTATACTTCATTCCTGCTTATCTGCTTTCCAACAAACTTATTCGTTAATTTCGTTAATCACGTGAAACTGTATCATTTTTTGCACCGTTTTTTTTTTTTTATTTTTATTTCTTGCATTAATTCCTTTAACGGAGGAATCTAATATAAAGACCAGGAATTCTTTAAATCTTTGTTTAGATAAACTTTTCAAGATGTCCTTCTTAAAAGATCCTTTGTCCAGATTGAAATATGGATTTCCTGTCGAAAGACAAATTCCAACAGACTTTAATACCGAATTGAAGGTTGAAGACGACGTTTCAGTTGATACTGAAGAAGAGCCTGAATTAAAACTCGAATATAGAGATGAGAATGGAAGAAAATGGTGGAAATTCTTTGATGAATATGAATACAGATCCAATAAATACACCAGATCAAAACATAAATGGTTCAAATGGTATAATGAAAATGATACTCCAGCTGAAAGAAAGTTGTTGTTCAAATTAGATATCTTATTGACCCTTTACTCATTGATGGCATACTGGGTCAAATACTTGGACCAGACCAACTTAAATAATGCATATGTTACTACTATGCCAGATGATATCGGGATGGGTGGTAACGATTTAGTCAACACTAATGTTATGTTTCAAATTGGTAATATTGTGTTCCAAATCCCATTCATTTACTTGTTGAATGTTGCTCCTTTGAATTACTTGTTGCCAGGTTTTGATATTGCCTGGTCCATTGTTACTGTTTGCTTGTATAAAACCACAAATGTTGCCACTTTGAAAGGGTTAAGATTCTTGATTGGTGCCTTAGAAGCTCAAGCCTATTACTCTTACCATTTTATATTTGGATCCTGGTTTACTTCTGATGAAATCTCAAGAAGAGCCATGATCTTCTATTTTGGACAATATTTGGGTGTCTTGACTTCGGGTTTACTTTCTGGTGCCATTGTTAGAAACTTAGATGGGGTCAACGGCTTGCATTCATGGCAATGGATCTTCATCATCGACGGTTTAATTTCCTTGGCTGTTGGTGTAATTGGTATCTACTGTATTCCAGGTACCCCAAAGAATTGTTACTCCATCTTTTTAACTGATGAAGAAATTGTTTTAGCCAGAAAGAGAATAGAACGTAATAACGTTGGTACCAAAGATGATCATTATAGCATCAAGCAATTATTTGACGTCAAATTATGGAAAGATATCTTAACATCTTGGGAAATTTATATTTTGTCATTCTGGAATATTTTCTGTTGGAATAACTCCAATGGTTCAAGTGGTGCTTATATTTTATGGTTAAAATCCTTGACCAAAGTTGAAAACGGTAAAGAAGTGCAACGTTATCATCCTGGTGTTTTACAAGATAAGACGGCATTGACTCCAGGTTTAGGTTTGGTCTGGTTATTCATAACATGTACAGCTGCCGATTTACTCCATTCAAGATGGGGAGCAATTCTTTTTTCACAAGTATTTAATGTTTTAGGTAATATTTTATTGGCTGTTTGGGAGATTCCAGAATCTGCGAAATGGTTCGCTTGGTGTTTACAATATTTTGGATGGGCCATGGCTCCTGTCTTATACTCATGGCAAAATGATATCTGTCGTAGAGATCAACAAAAACGTTCTATTATTCTTATCTTTATGAACGCTTTTGCTCAGTCAACTACTGCTTTTATGGCTGTTCTTGTTTGGAAGACAGTTGAAGCCCCAAGATTTTTGAAAGGTTATACATTTACCGCTTGTTCTGGGTTCACCTTATGTTTATGGACAATGATTGTTCTTTATTTCTATAAAAGAAATGAAAAGAAACATGCCCTTGATAATGGTATCTACCTTTATGATTCTTCCAACCCTAGTGATGTTCCTGAAGCTGTAAAACAAATTGAAAATGTGTCTTCTGAAGATGCAGAAAAGCAGGAGAATGTTGAAAAAAACAAAGAAATTCAAAGTGATAACACTTCAAACTAATTGATATATACTTTATAGACTGTACCAAATTTAATTCACGATTAATATGTATGCACGTCTTTTCGAGTATAGGAATATTTTGCAGCAATAAGCTATGCTCAAAACCTTTGCTTAGTTCAAATAATTTCTGATTTCTAGATAAGCAGTAAGATGGATTACTATATATTGAAATCTAACAAACAAAGCTGCAAAACTACAAACAACCTAAACAACCAGTTAGTATATCGGAACATATTTTCTGCTCTTTCTCATCTTGTACCAAGGTAAATTGAATACTTCTTCCATGCTTTCTAGAGATCTCCCATTCAACTCTGGGATGAAAACATAGACCCAGATCAAAGAAACAATGTTGATGGCCGTAAAGAAAAAAAAGGTACCGTATGGTGTCATATTAACTAACATGCTCGGCAAAGCCTTTGAATTTGCATATTGGTTACAGTAGTGCCAGCACATTATAATACTTTGGCCGAAAGCCCTGATATGCAACGGGAAAACCTCCGAACCAATGAAATATTGTAGCAAATTGAACCCCATCACCCAACCCACACCTGAAAAGTAAAGCGAAGCAATAGCGGCCTTGGACGCAGCAAGCTTCGACCCTGTGATATGGGCTGTTTTGTCTGCTGCTTCTGGCACTACTCTAAGAAATATCGCATAGAATAATATCAGAACCGTTTGAATCAGAATACCTAAAAACAAGGATCTTCTTCTTCTGATATCTATCAAAGCACAAAGATAAACAGCTACAATTTTGACGACCCCTAATACGGCAGTCAATCTTAACTTGTCGGTTCCTTTGATCCCACTTAACCCGAATAACTCAGGGGCATAAACGTTAACGGAGCTGGCCCCTGACCAATGACTTAAGCATTGCATTAACCCACAAACAATGAAAAATCTATAGCGGAGTGATTTAACTTGGAAAAATTGTTTTGTCATCAGCCAATAACTTCCTCCATATTGCTCTTCGATGCTAACATGAGATTCAATCATTGCAAGTTCGGCAATGATAAACTTATTATCTCTGGGTAAGTTACGAAGTTTACACAAGGCTGCTGTTCCTTCTTCGAATTTGCCTTTCTTGATCAACCAACGGGGACTTTCCACTGAAAATACAACGGAACAAATCAAAATGATACCGGCTATGACCAATTTAATAGCTGTTGGAGCAATCCATTGAACATTTGATTGGGGCAGCACATGCAATGCAGTCCCATAGTTGATGAAGTATCCCAAACTAACCCCAATATAGATAAATCCAGCAAAAATACAGTTGAATCGCCCCCGGATTGTTTTAGGAGTCACTTCAGACATATAGGTTGGCCCACAAGTAGTGGTTAAGCCGTCTGCTAAGATACCTTCTAGCAATCTACCCACATATAACTGTCCTACGCTCTTACTGGTAATTTGAATCGTAGCAGTAATGAAGTAAGCAACACAAATGAATTGCAAACATCTTTTTCTACCAAGTTTATCTAAAAGGTACATTGAAAGCAAAGTACCACCAATTGCTCCTAGTTGAACCATGGCAGTGATGTTTGACTTTCTATTAGCTATTTCTCCTGCAGTTTTGTGTGGATCATTAAGGCCAAACTGGTTTTTGAATGATACCTGGACTTTCGAAGCAGCGATATTACCAGTATCGAAGCCTCTGGCTGTACCTAAACACGCAAAAGCAAATACACTTGAATACAAAGTCCAGTTGTATACTTCAGGTGGCACGTCCTTTGACTTTTGCCATCTGAAATTGAACCAGGAGTCTTTTTCTGGTTCTCCAGTCTCATGAGTATCAATCGTCCCAAATTCAGAATTCTCGGTGTCTTTGCCGTCGATATTCTTGATTTCTGCCAGGTCTTGGTCCAATTTTTGTTCGAGTTCTTGCATCCTATTTATTTGTCTATGCTATCGATATTTTATATTTACAACAAAACATCCACTTTTTGTACTTTTTTCCACTGATTGAATCAGATAGTCTAACTTCTAATCTGATTAACTCAATTTAGCAATTAAAAGCACATTAAGGTTTGCCCAATAATAGAAATATGCCTGGTTCGAACGATGAGATGGCTTTGAGTGGACTTGTTTTCTATTGGGTTATTTCTTTATTTTATTCATTTACTAATGTCCTAGTGTATGTACCGCATCAGAAGTTCCGCTTTTGACTGCAAAAAAGTTGACAGCATTCGGTTGAGATACCGAACGCAAGTGCTAAGCATCGAAATCATATTGGTGCTGAGCATATTATTGCAAAGCCCTAACAGATTATATAATAGAAAGCGTATTTTTTGAAGGCATTTGGCGAAATTCATTGGATAATATGCTTACGGATGGCCTTTCTTCGGGGAACAGGGTTATAAAGCACCGTTTCAACCTATCAATCTCGATAGTGCCAATACACTGGCAGCAGTAGCACAACAAACCTCATCAAAGCCAACATGATACGTATAGCAATTGATTAGCCGAAATATATGCCTTGATTAGCAACTAGCCATTAATAATGGGCCAAATCTAGACTTTTCTGCTTGATAGTGATTATAAACGAGCAAGATGTTTTTACTAATGAACATTTATACATTACAAACCTAATTAATCCTCCTCTTCCTTGTCTTCACTGATTCTTGAAGCATTTTCGATCATTTCTGTCTCAGGCTTATCCAAATATTTGAATTTACCCTTAGAGTAGTCAATTCTATTGACTTCTGAATGATCTGGCGCCAAGATATGACCTTTTCTACCAATCAAGTACCAAGGTAAGCTGAACAATTCTTCCATACTTTCCAAAGATCTACCACTAAGCTCTGGCATAAAGAAGTATGACCAGACTAATGAAATGGCATTGACACCGACAAAGAGGAAAAATGTTCCATATGGTTTCAAGGAGAGTAACATCTTTGGAACTGCTTTAGAATTACCGAATTGATTAGCGAAATGCAAGACCATAATTAACGATTGTGCAAAGGAACGAAGGTGAATAGGGAAGATTTCAGACCCAACTAAGTATTGCATGTTATTGAATCCGGTAACCCAACCAATACCACTTACATAAATAGCAGCCACTGCAGCATTGGCAGCATGAAGCTCTGATGATGATAAAGTGTCATTTTCAACCTTTTCTTCTGGAACAATAGCTAAGAAACAAGCAAAATATAAAAGGGCAATCAACTGTAAGGAGATTCCAAGGTAAAGAGCCTTCCTTCTACCTAACAAATCAATGACGAAAAATGCAGAAATGTAGGCACCAACAAATTTGACAGTACCCAAAATAGCACTCATCTTAAGATTATCAACACCCTGTATTCCACTCAATGCAAACAATTCAGGAGCATATATAGTAATTGAATTTGCACCAGCCCACCCATTGTGATAAAACTTGGATCAAAACACAACACACAAAGAACCTATATCTCAAAGATTTGGACCTAAGAATTTGTGTAGTCATCCCCCATAAAGAATTACGTGCTTTAGCTAAAGATTCTGAATGGACTTGTTCAGTAATATCTGTTATTTCACCGATAATGTAAGGGTGGGTTTCAGATAAGTGCCTCAATTTACTTAATGCTTTTACTGCTTCTTCATTCCTGCCCACTTTAACATACCATCTTGGACTCTCAATACAAAAGAAGAATGATAATATCAATATTAAACCCGCAAAAACGATTTTAAGCGAAGTAGGAGCTCTCCATTGAACATTTGATTCGGGAGAAACATGAAGAGCAGTACCGTAATTGAAAAAGAAACAACACATAGCCCCGAGATAAACAGCACCAGCAAAAATAGAATTGGCAGTACCTCTAATGGCTTTTGGAGTGACTTCTGAAATGTAAGTTGGACCAATAGTAGTACTCAAACCGACCGCCAATAACCCTTCCAATAACCTTCCAGCGTATAATTGACCAACATTCTTACTCGTAATTTGAATAATAACAGCTGCAATCCAACAAACACAACAGACTTGCATACATCTGACTCTACCAAGCTTATCAACGGCAAAACTGGCAATCATGGCACCACCAATACTTCCTAACTGAACCATTGAAGTAATGTTGGATTTTAAATTAGCTAATTCGTCCGCCAGCTTATTAGGGTCACTTAAACCAAATTGGTCCCTGAAAGACTTTTGCACAGAAATAGCAGAAACGTTACCTTCATCTAAACCTCTTGCAGCACCTAAAATACCGAAGACAAAAATACTCATATACAAAGTCCAGTTGTAGATTTCAGGAGGTGAATGATCATCAACCACTTTCCATGAAAATTTCTTCTTTTCTGGGGTAACATCTTCAGTTCTGTCGAAATCTGTATCAGGTTCGACTCTAATTGATTCGTTTTGAATTCTCTTTTCTTCAATTTCCATGCTGTCGGAGTTATTAACTTTATATGAGATTATAAAGTGTTAAGATAAATTCAACTTTGAATTAAACTAGACAACCACTTAATGAGATTATAAAAGCCAAAGATGTGGTAGGCTTATATAGACTTCTAAAAATGTGGGGAATCTGGAGAACAATCCACTCCGTTCAAAACCTATGACAATAGTGAAAGCCAAAAAAATAAGGCATATAGTCAAATGAATTCGTACCATATGCTGAACCTGGAAATAACAGTTGGGACTTACATAAAAAGAATCCAAAGAGGGGCAATGTCCGGAGTTTTTCACATCACACCAGGGGAGTGTACATTAAATACCAGTACTGTAAAGCCATATACCATCCGATATAATGTGAACAGCTATCAAAATACATGGAGTGGTGTTAGTGCAAGGCTGTTATTCCACTATTAAGCCTGTAGGGGTTGCAAACTTTTAGAACTGGGGTAACTAAAAAGTTTAATGCTATCCAGCAAACAAGCTACATCACCAGAATACTTCAGGATAAATTAGGGATTTAGGATGAATTTGGGAATAAAAAAAACTGTTCTCCACCATCAGAATCAATGTGGCCAATAATAATAGCTATTAGCCTTCTAATTACAATAAGGATAGCGTACAAAATGGCTACCTGGCGTGGGAAATACAATCCCCCACTAGAATTTTCCCGGGATAATCATGTATGTAGGATACTGCAGGACGATATTTCCTCTTATAAAAGTGGTTTCTCAAATAAACTTTGTCATCCAACAAACAATACGTCAGATCTGTTCTATGATATTTCTCTTGTGTTCTTAGATTGTCTTATTATTTCGATTGCCTACCTTTTTGTCCAAATTATATATTCCTAATTCATCATACTATGTCAAAAAAAAATGCTCCATTTTGCTACGGAATTCTTGGTAATGTCAAATATGACATTGACGTAGATACGGAGTTTTGTCGAATGTCAGCGAGAAACTGGCCAACACCAGTACACCCACTTTATCGCTTTCAACAAACTTAATTATCAGATTAGGCAAGGATAACCCACTCCACAAAAGTGCAGCAACCAATCAAATGGATTGAGCATGAAACTAAGTAACAGTAGCTGAACTCATATTTAGGGGTATATCAACTGTTGGAGAAGCAATATCATTTTAGCTCGGTGTTTTGAGCTGATGGAAAAAAAGTCCGGTCTTTAAGTGGGTTACCCATAAATTGTTGGATCTTCTGTCCTTTACAAATGAAAACTCCAATTGTTAAAAGCATTACCGGTGGATCTGATTTTGATTTCTCCGCTATTTGGAACTTGAATAATTAGCCCATCAATACAAAATCGGGTATATTCTTTACTTAAATCTTTAAATTCCAAGGTTATTTGATCAGTATCATTGATTCGTCTGTATGTCACCTCAGAATTATTGGTATGATCTCCTTTATTATAAACTTGTTGCATGACTGACATAATATCAGTTTCGGTGTTAAATGATACTAAATACAATGAGTTTTCAAAAATAGAACCGTTTGGTGATATTTCAAAAGTAGGTTCGAATTTCTTCGAAGGTGTCAATAACCAGTAGCTATAAGGTCCTTCAATTGTAGAGATATCATCGGTACCTGAAACTGTAGTTACCCCATTATATTCTTGTTTGGATTGAAGATTCTTCATTGCTGCCATTTTGAATCTATCCAACCCGTATTGTCTTAATTCAGGTGTATCACTATCTGCAACTAGCGACGCATGAAACCCCCATGAGAATACAACTAAAAATTTGTAGTTTATCGGAATCTTGGCTATTTTTTCTGATTGTTGTAATATCCAAGTATCTTCTGGTAAAGTAAGGTCATATAAGTTAAAAGGCTTGGTTTCGTGTTGGGTAAATAATTTAGAAATGGCTACTAATTCATTATCATAATCCAACGATAACGCTAAACTATTTCCAGTCCCAAAAGGTATATTAAATATGGTGATTTCATTACCTGTGGTATCACTGTCGCTCAAATCTGGCAAATGATTGATAAATTCATTAACTGAAGTATCACCACTAATCAAAACTACCAAATATTTACCAGCTGTAAAATTATGGGCAATGTTCCCAACACTTTCCGCAGAATCGGTAAGATGGTATTCATGTTTGATTTCATACTTTTCGAATAAAACCTTAACAATAGGATTATATATATCACGGTTACTTCTTCCTGTCCCTGACTTGAAAGAATCAATCACGATTACCTTTTTGTTACTTACTAATGCAAGATCTAATGTGTCTGCCCCTTGAACACCAACTTTAACTTTACTCTCTGTTATCTTTTGTAGATATTCATCAATTGTTTCAAACCTGAGTGAATATCCATCTTCGTTTTTAACCCCAATGGCTAATTCCTGTCCCTTTCTAAATAATTTGGTTTCCATCTATATATATGATCTCAAATTTATTTAAGAAGTGTCGCAGTTATTTTCGAGTTGGAATCGAATAATATAAACCAATGAAAACTTTACCCACAATATGCCTATTTGACAGCAAATTTTGTTATTGTATATAAGAAGAAAATCAGAGCTTATTTTATTCATTAGTCATGTATTCGTAATATGTACAGAGTTATTTGATCTGTAAAAATTCTATAACTGTAAATTATTATTACAATTCTCCAGTTAGGCCCTTTACCTCGTTAAAAGGTACCTAAATGCAAAACTTATAAGGTTCTTGGTGATTCTGGAGGTGTTAAAAGTTTATCATTGAAAAAATCCACCTTAATTATATCTTCGTATAACTCCCATAATTCAACTCTTTCTTCAGGATTTAATTTGAAGATTTTATTCAATAAACAATTGAATTCATTTGAAATTGGTAATATTTTCTTTAAAACTGATTTATTGCTATTAATATAAGTTTGGAAAACATCATTATTGTTTGGTAATATTGAACTATTGGGCCATGGGTTTCTTGCGCATGTTATGTTAATTATTAAAATACCGATCGACCAAATATCACCCTTTATAGTAGGGAAATATATCAAGTTATCATTTCTTCTATTGAAGTTTGATAAGTCCATCAATGAATTTATATAATCATTCTTGGTATAGTTAACAATTCTTTCTGGTGCCATGTAAAAACTTGAACCTCTACAACTATTACAACAAATCAATTCATCTTCAATGGACAATCCGAAGTCGATTAAGCCGATTCGTAATTCTTTATAGTTGATGATTTCATTATCATTTAAAGATCTTTCATAATCCATATTATATTTAACCATTATATTTTCGGGTTTTAAATCACAATGATAAATATTTTCCAGTTTCATAAATTCTATTACATTAATAATTTGTAAAATACAGTTTTTCATCATTAAAACATTATTTTCAAAAATTTGATTGTCAACTATATTTTTAAACAAGTCACCTTGTTCAAAATAATCCATCAAAGTTATTATTCCAATATCAAAATTTAATACTTTATGGATTGTAACAATATTTGGGTGATCATGGACTTTCAAATGAATAGCAATTTCCTTTAAATATGAAATATTCTCGCCATTTTCTCTTATTAAATTCAAATCCAACTCTTCGGTGGTAACTTTTTGATTTATGAATTCGTAATATACTCTTTGTTGAACAAATTTTTTATAAGCTTCAATATCTTTTTGATGTAAAGTACCTACTTGTTCTTTCAATATGATTTTTGCCGCATAATTTTTATCAGTTTTCAAATCTTTTACCAAATATATTAACCCATAAGTACCCGCTCCTATCTTCTTAATGAACTGGTATTGTTCATTCAAATAAATACCATCTAAAAATTTATTGGGATTATATTTTAATTTTGGTAAATATGCTGTTTTATTAAAATCTGGCTCAATTATTGGTAATACATGTAAAGTCATCTTGTTCGTATCTTCGTTATTATTGTTATTTCGTTATATTCGTTATTCGTTATAATATTGTTTATAATATTAGTTGTTTGATTATTGTGATAGTAAATTCTCCAAAGTGACTTTTTGTCACTTTTTATAACTTCATATCGGATGATATTTACATCAAATCATCACCATATTCTTTGCCAAATTCATAACCATTTTCCGTAGGACTTAAGCCTCTGCCGCACTTTTCCTTGCGTCTCAACATGAATCTCATGACATTTACCCAATTGCTGGTGCTACAGTAACGTATTTTGCCGACAATCGCCTTAGTACCATTTTTTTTGCTACCATGCTCGACCCGCGGCGGAACTACTGTGGCCCCAGTTTCGCACCGTCGTAGTTCTAAGCTCGGGTTTCCTTTTCAAAAGAAATTAAATAATCCGATTTTTAACGAAGTGGAATCATTTTTGGCTTTGGTCGAATGATTTTTTTATCATCTCATTTTCTAGAAAATATTATTATTAGGAATCACATCACACATTTCAGACTGTATGTATAATGAATGATCGTATAGTCCCTGATTATTCCATTTGGCGATATAGCCTTACGTTTTCTATTAATATTTATTGGTTATCATTATTTGTTTCAATGATATTATTCCCTCGGCCTTCAATCTCCTGAGATATTATTCAAAGTTTATTTCAATTTTATTGACTCATTACAGATCGCGTAATAGTGCTGTTTCTGGCATGAAATGGAATTGTTTCGGCTGTTATGTTTAAACGATCGGTCCAAATGTGGTTTTCAAAGCATTTGATTTTCAGAACACCCTATCAAGTTGCTTCTCTCTATTACCTTTACCTTTCTCTAGCATTTTCACCTGTTATCTGCTACCTTGCTTTCGTATCGAGTCTTTGCACAGAACTTGACAAGAGATATTAATATATTGTATTTAAAAGTGGTTTCAATATGCGGTTGAAAATAAACATACATTTGATAAAAATAGCTGCAAAAATCTAAATTTGAGTATTCAAAAATTTCACTACATGAGGCAGAATGGAAAACTCGTCAAGTTTATCTGGTTTTGATACCAAAGTAGACTCATCGCCAATCATGTTATCATGAGTTCCCCAAGGATCCATGTAAGAGAATAATTCGGGTTTATTATCCTCTTTAATATGTTGTAATAAATCATCGGTAAACTTGAAGTTTGATGGTTTGAATGAGACTTTGCCGTTATATATTTCATTCGCCCATTCTATAATATGGTCTCTAAAGCTTTCGTCTTCACCGTAAATCAAAAGGATCTTCGAATTGGAGTTATTGAAAAATGGCACTTTTAACCAATTAGTTTCCGTTTGATAACAAAAATTATAATACTTGTATTTTTGGGAGTCTTCAGGATTTTTGAAGAATTCTTCAAAAGTTGGTGTAAAATTATCAATTGTCAAAAAGTCTCTCTCTTTATTATCAATATAAGAATGCTCAGGTTTCAACTTGGTTTTGTCAAATCCAATTTTACACCATGGCGAAGAAAGAACCAATGCAGTTGGATAAACCAAATCAGGCATTTCGTGATAAATGTATTGAACAAACGAGATACATAAATGCCCTCCAGCAGAATCTCCTAACAATACAAGATTTTTATTACCTTCACTAACTAATTTCGAATAGATTGCGGCTGTCTCTAAAACTGGGGTAGGGAAATTCCCACCATCTACAACAGTAGTATAATCAACAAGCAACACTGAATAACGTTTCAGAGAATCCAAGTTTTGATAGATTCCAGCAATCCACTCGAATTGACCAGGTATAGCAGGCGTAAGATAAGCACCACCATGTAAAAAGATAATAATTGGATCATTAGGTTTACGATTATCAGGTTTTGCTAGCCAGTAACCAGTTTCCCCATATTTTTCCCCAAAATTAGGAAGCTTTAAAACGGCTTCAGGATTCTTTTGCTTGAATTTTTCCATGGCAGAAATACTATTTCTTGGTAAAACCTTAGCGACTACATCTTTGGGTAATTTCGTTAGAAACCTAAGTAAGCTTACCTTCAAAGTCCTCAGAAGCTGATTTCTATATTTCCGAAAAGAAGATATCCCCAATTTCTGTCTGACTGCAGATGCAAGTAGTTCAATTGGTAACACAAACAATACTTTCAAGATGGTAGTAATCATTATGAACTTTTATTACTCGGATGATCAACAAAGTTATATATATTTCATATTTTAACTTTCCAAGCACTTGGAGAGGTTTGCGCAATCAAGTCCTGTTCCGAATATTTTTAACGAGAGCTAATATCTAAAAGAGAAAGCTGTAATATTTGTCTATAATCCTATATGTTATCTGTATCCATTTCTTGAATTGCCTTGTCCATATTGACCCTGTCCATATTGGCCATTTCCGCTATATCTATTGTAACCTTGTGATGAACCATTGCCATATTGGCTTTGGAACTGGTTGTTCTGATATTGGTTGTTCTGATATTGGTTGTTCTGATATTGGTTATTTTGATATTGGTTGTTCTGATATTGGTTATTTTGATACTGGTTCTGGTATTGATTTCCATTATGATTGGCATATTGATTATTTCCATATTGGCTATTTCCGTACTGACTATTTCCGTATTGGTTATATTGCTGGCCTCCATACTGATTATATTGCTGACCGTTATATTGATTATACTGTTGACCACCATAGTTGTTGTACTGTTGATTACCGTAATTGTTATACTGCTGGTTGCCATACTGTTTATTCTGGTTGTTTCTTCCTTGATATACACCTTGGCCCTGGTCTCTTTTCTTACTTTCTATTGATGATCTGTATCCACCTTTTCTATTTCCATACATCATGAATGTTTTATTACCTTGTGGTCCTTTGTTAACATAGCCACTGTTATCATTTGGACTCCTGAATCTGCCTCTTTGGTTGCCGTATATAATATTATCAATATCGCTTTGCTGTAAAGCAGGAGTATGTGAAATATATCCATTGAGTAACATGGACTTTCCTCTACTCCTGTTTGGCATGAAATAATATATTTGTAAATATTCATCTTGGTTAATATCAGGTAAATCACCCTCCTTTAATGGAAACTTTTGGACCTCATTCAATTTATATCCTGGGAACCTAGATACTTTTCCAGATATACCTGTCTTTTTGTGTCCAAATTCAACTACTTTGTTTCCTTCCGATTCTTCACCCTCTTCCTCATTATACAATTCACTAAACTGCTTGAAGTGTTTGTTTTGGCTCGAAATATACAAAACATCATTTTTCAATGTATTTCTGTTGATCTCATCTGGTGTCAATGTAGGGTACACTTTCTCGACGGCTTTCAATAATCTCTCTTCATCTATAAAAGGCAATAATGGTATACCTTGCCATGCCATCTTGGCCCCATTCATATCAATTTCAAAGTTTTCGGGGTAGAAATCTATGATTGGACTATCTGAATCTTTCATCAATGGTTCAAATCCATCGGGAAGTGTGTGACAGGAAGCCGCAGGCATAACTGACATCAATTGCTCAAATGGTCTGAATGGCTTACCCTTGGTGAGCGTTATTCCTTTTTCAAGAATTGATTCATCAATGCTTTTAAAGTCTTGAGCAAATGGAGCATAATGATAAGGGTAGTACCATTGCCAAGATGGGCAACCTTGATAATAGTATAATAATACCCAAGAAATACCTTCCAAATAATAATAAGCAACTTCTTGACGTTGTTTTTCGACTTCTTCGTCTGTCGATAACAGGAATTTGGTTTGGTAATAACGTTTATGGTATCCTACTTCCCACATTCTCACATTATCTTCATTTTTGGGATTTTTAGTTTCCTTGTCGGTTTCGGTTTCCTTGTCAGTTTCTGATTCACTAGGTTTGTTGAGAACAACAGGTTCACTGACTTCCTCTTCTTCCAATTTTCTTTTCTTGTTATTGTTATCATTTAATGCTTGAACTGCTTCGACGGCGCTAGGATTATTCTTGTTTTCAATCAACTTCTTTAATTTTTCGGCAGCATCTGCATTAGCTAAGTTTGCTTGATTTATTGTTGACAAATTATTAACTATATCACTATTGGAAAATTTAGCGTATCCATCTACTACCTCTCCCTTCGTTGACATCAATGGCATACTAGTGTCAGCCACTATAGGAGCTTTATCTTTTCCTTTGGTTAAAGTCGGTAAAAATTGTTTTCTTAAATTTTTCTCGTCTTCTTCCCATAATTTTCTACGTTTTTGGTTCTCTTCTCTTCTTCTTTCCGCTTCATGCTTCCTCTTGAAAATATCATCTTCCTTTGTACCTAATTCATTCATAAGTTTGATAACCAGTTTCAAGTTTAAATCACCATCACATGTAATATAATCTGATAGTCTGGGTAATATTTTTTTCCAACAACCCACTAAAGTCTCAATTCCATTATCTCTGATGTCTAAACTTGCTAAATGAGGAAGAAAATCATTACCAACGAAGAAACACATAAAAATCCAATCATCAATTGCTCTTTCTAAATCAAAATCAAATGGAAGTTTGGGGTTGTATAATTCTACAGCCAAATATTCTCTCAATACATTAACATGTAACCACAAGAACGGTTTTTTGGCGTCACTGGCTTTTAATGCTTGCTTTTCTTCTTCTGTCATATTGAATTTTTCACTTGAATTTAATCTGGGTTGCTGGTTTGCAAACACGTCTTCTCTTAAAACTCTGAAATGTGGTTCGTGTGTGGCTAACCCTAAAAAGATCAAATCAGCATCTAATCCATAAATACAATGCTTTGTATTGGGGTCATATTGAGGGTCTTGCCTTTGCAGTCTAATGAAATTCATTAATTTATGCTCTCCTTCACCTGGAACAGATGAGTCACTGATAATAACTTGTAAATCTTTCCAGCCAGGATCAGTAGATAATTTATAGGCTACCCAATATCTTAAACCTTCAGCCAACTTGTCCATAAATGGAGTACCTGGTGTAATGGAATTTGTATCCCATGTTTTCTTACCTTTTATAGCTTGATCTATTGTTTCTCCTCTTAATTCTCTTTCTTCTAACTCTTTTTCTCTTTGTTCAGTTGCAATCTTAGCATCTTGAGCAGCTCTAAATCTTCTTGCACGCTGCTGATTCATTTTGGCTCTAGGAGCAACACCATCAACCGCCATCATTAAAACCTTTCTTGGTCTTGCCATCATCAATACTCGTTCAGTATATTGGAACACATCTAGAAGCATTTCATCTTCGGTTTCTGGTGGCGCTTTATGATCTGGATGGGTACATGGATGGACAATCCCATTCATATCGAGATATAAATTGTCTAATTCTCCATTGGGATTAGGATCACTATACTGTGCTTTGCCATATTCTTCCATCTCTTGTGATTCTTCGATCACTGGTGTGATAATCTTAGGATACTTCCTGGATAACCACCTGAAAAACGCTGGAACACCCATATTAAATTATGTATAAGTTTTTTCGATGAGATAATGAGATTTGAGATTTTGAGTCCAAAGCTTTGACAAGTTTGCAGCATTATTTACTATTTGCAACTTATGTTTTAGTCCCCTTCTTTGCTTCATATTGATTCTGGAATCATTCTTTTGAACTCTGCTATAGAATCAGAAGTATAAAAAAATTGGGTTTCAAGTGTTTCCCAATAATTTCTTAGCCATTGTCAAATTATAACCGTAGTATGGTATTATTTTGGTCAACAGTAATTTATCTGTTTCGATTCGTTGTTGTATAAGTTGTGGACTGTAATTGAAGCACTTACCAAGTGCCAAAATTAGAATATCACTATGACACTTTGTAATATTTCTTTTCTCGGTCCATTTGCAGCCAAGCACTGTAAAAGATGATTTAACAGTAGGAAAAGCTGATAATTGGTAAACAGTAAGTTTTTCTATGAATTATTATCTATTTAAATGTATAAAGATATATAATCAGATTTTTTTTTTTTTTAATTTATATATATATTGTAATTATCACAGAGAATTAACACAGAGAAAGTATACTTTTCTTAAAAAAATGAAATATTAAAAAAATGTAAAAATTTTAACAATCATTTATTGCTGCAAGCTATCAGATATACTGGATTTCTAGAGGCTGACGTTTTCGTTTCCTTTACTAAAGCTTTTTTAACATCATAGTACAAAGATTGCCTGCATCAAAACTATTACGGGCACTATAAGACATCTTACGAATGTTTCAATTGCACGACACAGAGTATTGAATTTTAAAAGCATATATTTAGTAAACCTAACGAATGGCTCAAGCATATTTCTCTACTTGAAAGCCTTATCAAAATCAGTAAGAACAAATCTGTATCTGACATCACTCTTATCCAATCTTTCTAATGATGTGTGAAGATTTGCTTCATTGATAGGAACTTTTTCAATAATTGGATAAATCTTGTGATCAGCAGCAAGTTGCAACATTTTAATGGCTTCTTTTTTATTTCCAATAACTGACCCACTCAAATTTACTCCATTCATTACAACTAAAGATGGATGAAATGACAAGTTTTCATTTCCATCTGGAAGACCAATGTTATGTAAGTTTCCACCTACTTTAAGTGTTGGAAAGTATTGAGAGAAATCGATATCAGTATAACTTGTGGCACAATTTAAAATAAAGTCAAATTCTTTGAAATACTTTGAAGTCCATTCTTTATCTTCTCCAGTTGCAATAAAATGATCAGCACCTAAACCTAAAGTTTCATCTTTCTTTTTTGAAGATCTTGAAAAGGCAACAACTTCAGCTCCTAAGGCTTTAGCAAATTGAACTGCCATATGACCTATACCACCGATTCCGATAACACCAACTAATTTACCTGTAGCATCTGAACCTAAAGCTCTGAATAATGGCGAGAAGGCAGTTAAACCACCACACATCAAAGGAGCTGCGTATTCAGCAGGTAAGTTTTCAGGAACAGGAAATACATGAGTTTCCTTTGCAATGGCATGGGAAGCATATCCTCCTTGAGTAACATAATTATCAGCAAAAATATCAACACTGTTATAGGTTAAAATGGATTTGTCACAATATTGTTCGTTACCTGAGGTACATAATTTACAAGTACCACAACTTGTTGCTGCAGCACCAATACCAACGGATTGACCAACTTTGAATTCAGTAACTTTAGAACCAATTTTAACAACTTTTCCAACAATTTCATGGCCAGCTACAATATGTTCATGGTTTAACGGACCCCAACCACCTTTCAAGATATGGGTATCAGTACCACACATACCACAAACCTCAACTTTGACCATAACATCGGTATCTAATAATTTTTTTGCTTCATAAGAAACTAACTTAGGGTGAGACCATTTGCCGGTATCAGTAACAGCGAAACCTTGAATAATATTTGAAGAGGACATATTTTAGTGAAGTCAATTAGATTGAATGTAAAATCTAAAGAAATCATAGACATTTGAAGCTGTATTTGTAGGCAAAGATAAAAGGCCTATTTCTAATACATTAAGAGGATTATTAACACTTCACTATTCAGATCATAAACATGCTAAATCTCTTGCTAAATCTTAGGGTAAGACCCATACATCATATTCCTGTATATGAAATCATGTAGTTTCACCAACTTGAAAAAAGTAAGACATCAAATTTTTGGTGACACTTATTCTTGTCACCTTGGCGACATTTGTTGCAAATGGCTAACTATAAACGGTTTGTCGTTGACTTTTCGGTCCAAGCAGAAATTCGGGCAAGGAAATATACTCTTTTGGATATATGCAGCTTCGCGTGCTTAGAAATATAGGATATTGTGTGTGCTTATTAATCGGCCTAATAGTTTATTAAAGACGAATATAAATGATTCAACGGCGGTCTTAGACGGGGGCCCATAGTGTATATATTGGCTCACCCGAAAGGTATGAGGATCGTAAATCTTGATATTTTTTTCTTCTTAGATATATGTGTCTGAGAACATGCATCATGGCTATATGCATCCTGGAAATATGCAACTTCTGCTTACCCTTGAAATAAATTACATAAGGAAATTTATTAAAAAATGGGCAACTGTTTGCCAAATTTGAATGAAAAGTAGACGGTCTATGTTATCTTTAGATTTCTCGTTAATCCATTGACAGACTATAGTTGCTTAGACAATTTCAATTGGTCTCTAGTGGTTTAACGGGAAGCTTGAAAAGTTCAAGTAGTTACCACTCGATTTAATGTCATGGCCGATTTATCTCATTGTCTGCATCATCAATATTTATGTTCTTTCGATGTCAGTTTTCACAGTATCTCTATAAAACTTCTAGGCAAAAATAGTTTTGTTTTCAGAAGTTTAGTCTCTTAAAATGCCAACTTTATTCTATAGTGTTTCGGAATGTAAGATTCGGACCGTATGTATTATTGTTTCTCCAGGAAACTGCAAGAATTTCCAATAAAAACGGCTGCAAAATATTTAAATTTTATTTATTCAAGAAACATAGGCTATTAAAACTATAAAAAAATTACCATGGATAAACTTCACCATTTTCATCGAGTAAAAGGCCTCCTTTTTCTGGAGTGATAGATTCAATTGTAGCTGCAAGTTTTTCTGCACTTTCTTCTATTGTAATGAACATTTCCGCAGGGAGGTGTTCTCTAGCTAACTCAGACATATCTGTCACTACTGCTCCTGGATGCAACAACCCAGTGATAGATTCCTTGATTAACTTTTCTTCACTTTCTTGATTTTCTTTGGAAAGTTGAAGGGCAGCATGGTTGAGAGCAGCCTTAGAGGCACCATAAGCATTGGCACCAATAATAAAACCACCATTCGAAGCAGCAAGTGACGAAATGAAGAGAATTTTCTTTGGAACTCCATTGTCGTTGCTGAATAAATAAGGATAAACAGCTTTGTAGGTTTTAAGAGGAGCTACAACGTTGATATTAGTAACCTCTAAATATTGCTCAAGATCGAAGTCGATTGTTTTGTCAAAGCCACCTTCACCAGCAATAGCAGCATTTGCAACTAAAGTATCAATACCATTTGGGGCAAATTTCTTAAGTTTGGAAAACTCTTCTTCAAATTTTTGAAGAGGATCTTTCATATCGATTACAAGGACATTGATATCGGGGAATTGAGTTTGAAACTTTTTTGCAGTAGCTTCATTTCTAACGGTGGCAATGATAACATTTTTTGGATTAGCAGAAAGTTTGTTAACAAGACCTAAACCAATACCTCTATTAGCACCTGTAATTAAATAAGTAGTTGTCATGTTTTAAGATTATTGATGTGAATTAGGAATATTGGATTCGATAGAATATAACTAGAATTAGAGTAGTCTAAAGAGCTTCATATTTATATTTATCAACATATTCATATTGTTGATTCACACTTCCTCGTTTTGTAATCGGATTTGTAATTATCGAATTTAAGAAACGGTGATACGGAATAATTAAGAACCGATTTAAAATGAATAGACAAAAGTTTACTGTAATCAGATGTATTTGATATTCCATGCCACTTTTAATCATAAATGGTAATTCTCCGGAAAAGTTTAAGCAATTAGTGAGTCAACATATTTTAGAATTTATTTTGCCTACACTCTTAAAGTAGAAAGCGAGGAGGTGAGGTTCTCAAGCCATTTCACTTTTCTACTCTTCAAAAAACTCGAACCCAGGATAAGATATCAAATACAATCTCAGTACAAGCCATAGAGATAGGTAAACTTATGAAGTGGTGATTTTCCGGATTTATTGTGTTACATTGACATGCATTTCGTGGGCCAGTACTTCAACTCCACCCAGTAGTAAGCAGACATTGCTTTCAAACTGTCTATATAGAGAAATGAAACGGTAAAACATTACAGAGAAATGGAAAGGTAAAACATTACAAGTTCTTGAAGTGAAGTTGGAGGAGTGAATCACAGCGTGAATCATTACTAAAATTTGCAACTTTCCTGCTTTGTAATAGATTGAATTGTAATTTTGCCAAGTATGTATTTAATTGTGATATCCCCAAGTATGAACTAACGAACGGAAACATATTTACTATCAGCATATACTCATAAGTAGTTCAATATCAATACCCAAACATTCTGTGGGTATTCAATTATTAGCTATTATTGGCCAAATATATGCGGCGTGAGAAGACCAAAAAAGATATAGAATTGCACAAAGTCAATATAAGGGTAGTAAAACACTAGAAAAGACACTATATACTAGAATCTATTACATATAATAGGATATTTCATGGAATAGAATGAAATAAGCAGAGATTGATAGGGAAATCCCATGCTTCGCTAATCTAAGAAATTACATCGGTATCCCGCTTCAGGAAATATTTTATAGCAATATAATGTAGGATGTTTAACAAATAAGCCATACTAAATAGCAAAAATACCCAAAATTGACTTCCTAGAAATCATAGTATATTAATAGTATGATATCACTATTAACTAATATGATATCAGAGTAGTGGATAGACCAAGTGTGTCACTGCAAGTATTTTTGCAAGCGAAGTTGCAAAGCAAAGTAGCAAGGTTCCAGCGAAAGCAACTACAGGAAGTAACTAGCGATTATTATAACGTATACAAACATGCAGGAAGATGGTTGGGAGAAATCAAGTCATCACCGTGTTTAAAACTTGATCCCAATGAGCTAAATCTACTATGTTAGGGTTTCTAGGTGACCAAACACAGATTATTTTTCAAGACAATCCTAGGACATTCCTGTAATACAGTTCTGATAGAGACTTAGTACTGTCTATGATATTAACCCAAAGCAGTAAGCCTCTGCATGTATATAAACGAGTTGTTAGTGCAACGGCCAAGTTAAGAATGACATAATAGTGGAGCACATATAGACGAGGGTAATAGGAGTGTTTTGACGAGAATCACTTGATAAGCTATAAGGTCAAAACTCGTATAAAACAGAGCTCTTTAGATTTTTACCTTATCCATGGATGACTATACTTGATGACCTTTAATTCCATATATCCCTCATTTTAAGCCTAATGGTCCAGGTCAATATGTCTTACAAATTTTGTCTTAGTTCGGCTTACAAAAATAACAGCATCGAGATTTGTCTCTGCATAGATTACGAACGCTTCTCCGGTTAAAACATTACTAGGATTGAAATAAATATGGGATAAATCCTCTTTTTATCAATCCTTAATTTTATTCACTCCTTTTAATTCCAACATTGACATTTTTGTATTATTATAGCCTATACCTATTGAAGATATGGATTTTTTGACTTCTGCTAATATTTTCTCCAGATTAACTCCAAGTCCAAGTCCTGGAACCAATGGCAACAATCCCCAATCAAATCCAAAGACCAAAACCAAAAATACAGTTAAAGGGTCCCCCTCTGTCATTTCAGAATATATATATAACGACATTCAATATTTGAAACAAGAAGTTAAATCTTACAACGAAAAGACGAAAGTATTTCAATATAACCCATTTTATTACAAAATATTCAAATTAATCGAGTCAAACCAACTTGCAGAGTTGAATAAATTAAAGTCCAAGCATGAATATAGTTTTACCAACGAGTACTACAAAAGCTTAGTACAATTATACAAATCATTTTTAAATGAACTTGATGATTTTTTCAACATTTTGAAAAATAACTACAATAATGGTATTTTGAAGAACTATGTGTACACCGAAAGAAACAGAGCCAATAGTTCAGGTTCCAATAGCATATGCAATGATATGAACTCAGGAATTACCGTAGATGACGCTCCTGAAGAATTGATCGATCCATTGTCTTTTGAAATTTTCAACGAGCCTGTCGTCACCCCCAGTGGAATTACATACGAAAAGGCTTTAATACTAGATCATCTCAACAAAAATGGTCAGTTTGATCCGTTAACTAGGCAAAGTTTGCACCCAAATCAGTTATACCCCAATTTGGCAATCAAAAACTCAGTAAACAACTTTGTAGGACAGTTGGGTTAACTTCTATACTAGTTACCCACAGTACCAGTCCTAATGTGTTTCTAAAAGGCATCATAAGCTCATGCTTATTTTATGTTACGTTAGTTATGAATTATGCATTTTATATAGTCAAATGTTATATACACACCGATGAGAATCTCAAAAATTTTTCGATGAGCTTTAACTAAAACGATAGTAGTACAGATGAGAAACTTAGTGGTACTTAACAAAGGGAACGTCGTTCCTGAGTCCAGGTACTATCCAGAGTTAGAACCAGATAGCTTCAAATACGATGTTGTTTTCGACGTTGTAAACAATTCACTTATTTTCGTGCTTCATTTACTTAATGAAGGTATAGTTGAGATTCAGCAACACAAAAGAACAGGAGAAATTGAATTACTTGCAAATTTCCCAATTTCCGATATAGATAGCCAACTTTTGTCCTTCAGTCATTTTTCAGATACTTGCCAAGTGATCTTGGTTTACGATAATGGTGATATTGTACAGATTACTTATGATCCAATATCTAATGATCCTGATCAATCAATTATAGAGATAGTCGGTTCAATTGATATTGGGTTGAAAGCTGCTTCTTGGTCACCTGATGAAGAAACCTTGGCTTTAATCACCAATGAAGATAAAATGGTTTTGTTGTCGAGATCTTTCGACCCAATTACTGAAAAACTCTTGAATCCTGATGACATCAAAATATCCAGATCAAAACATGTTTCTGTTGGTTGGGGTAAAGCAGAAACCCAATTTAGAGGTAAAGGTGCAAGAGCTATGGAGAGAGAGAAAATCATGTTGCAACATGCTGGTCTTGACTTGAAAGATGAATCTTCTCCTTTGAGAGACCCAACTGTCGTCGAACCACAGGTAGGAAACACTTCTGTATTCGATAATAGTAAAGTTCAAATAAGCTGGAGAGGTGACTGTGAATATTTCAGTGTAAGCACAAAAGAATCGATTGTCATTGAGGAATCCAACGGAGAAAAAACAGTTGAAGACGACTTAACAAGAAGAGTTATAAGAGTATTCAATAGACAAGGGGAATTAGAGTCCGTTTCCGAAGCCTTTGACGGTGTAGAATTCAACTTATCATGGAAGCCAGCAGGTGCTGTGATTGCTTCTTCTTGGAGACATATCAATGAAGATGGTGAACATGCTTTAGACCTTATCTTCTTCGAAAGAAATGGTTTAAAACGTTATGAATTCAATACTAGATTGAACCCAGAGACCGAAATTATTCAAGATATTCAGTGGTCTTGTGATTCGGAAATCTTGGCCATACAATTGTTCGACAGAGTTCAATTATGGACAACCAAGAATTTCCATTGGTACCTAAAACAGGAGATTTATATTAACAAGCTCGATGGTTTAAATCAAATCAACTTTATCAAATTCCATCCAGAAAAGCCAAACCATTTCATCATTGGAACATCCAGACAAGGGGTTCAAATTGTCGATTTGGCTCATAAAATCGTGAATGGACCCACCCAACTGGGTACTGATGTGGGTATGACTCTAGTTACTGATGGAACCGAAGTGAAGATGACTCCTTTGGGTATTGCAAATGTGCCTCCGCCTGTCAGTTTCAGAGAGTTGGAAATCGAAGAAAATATCAACGATTTGGCTGTCAGCAAGTCAAACGAAACCTACTCTTTGTTAACTTCTAAAGACAATGTTCGCATTGGTTATATGAAACTTAATAAGGTTAAGACTTCCATTCCAAAAGTCAAATCTGTCATAAAAGGTGCCGAATATATCTTGGAAAACGAGTTTGCCAAACAAACTGCGTTCATAGGCGACTCATTATTGGTCATATTGATCGATGGTGATGATCATTCGTCATTGATGTCATTCGATGTGAGTGATTTGCAAAACCCTGTGTTCAAAACTTCGTTGGAATTACCAGAAAAAGCGGTATTGATGAAACCCTCTGCAGACTTTGAATCTATAATTGTGGAGTCCATCACCAGAACCGTTTCACAAGTTGACAGCGATTTAAATATTGTCGAGGTGACAGAATTTCCTCAATTATGCCGTGATTTAGAAGTGGTCTGTGATAAGGAAAACGATAACAAGTTGACAGCTTTTGGTTTAACAGACAATGGTAAATTATTTGCTAACGAGTTACAAGTAGCAGTGGGTGTTACTTCTATCAAGGTTACTGAATCACACTTACTATTCACTACTGTTCAATCAAAGCTTTGTTTTATCCATTTGAACTCGGCTTCAGACAACTATAAATATGATATATTCCAGAATAAGAATGATGCCGAGGCTGGAGATGTGGCCAATAATGTGGATGAGAGAATTAGATACATAGAAAGAGGATCGATATTGGTATCTGCCATTCCTTCCACCTATCAAGTGGTTTTACAGGCCCAAAGAGGAAACTTGGAAACAATTTGTCCTAGAATTATGGTTTTATCAGGTGTTCGTCAATTCATTCAACAAAAGAAGTTTTATGAAGCATTTTTGGCTTGTAGAGTTCATAGAATTGACTTGGATATATTGCATGACTATGATCCACAGTTGTTCTTTAATAACTTGGAAGATTTCATCAAACAAATCAAGAGGATCGATTACTTGGACTTATTCTTATCAGGTTTACACGAAGAAGATGTTACTTTGACGAAATACAAGGACACATTAAACGAGGCCGATGGTACTGAACAACCTCAAACCAATTTGACCCAACAAGTGGCCAAGTTGCAAGTGAGGGATGAGAATCAAGTCCAGAACAAGAAAATAATCCAGAACAAGGATAGAACCGTTTACAACAAAGATTCCAAAGTAAATAAGATTTGTGATGGTATATTATCGGTAATTTCAAAGCCTGAGTACTTTGATAAATATTTGCAATCCACCTTGACTGCTTATGCTTGTCAAAAACCACCCAATTTACTTGATGCCTTGAAATTAATCGGTACTTTCAAAGACCCTGAACAGATCGAACAATCGGTCATTCATTTGTGCTTTTTATCAGATGTTAACAAACTTTATGATTCTGCCTTGGGTCTCTATGATGTGAAATTGACATTACAAATCGCTCAACAATCACAGAAAGATCCAAAAGAATACTTGCCCTTCTTGCAAAACTTGCACGTACAAGAGCCAAAGAGAAAAGAGTTCATGATCGATGACCATTTGAAGAACTATACCAAAGCTTTGAACTGGTTACATGAGTTAGGACCTACTGTTCAAGAAGAATTCGATGATTATGTTATAAAGCACGAATTGTATAAGGATGCCTTGGCTATATACCAATACAGTGACGACAAAGCAAGAACCAATCAAATTTTGAACATGTTTGCCCAATACTTGCGTAATGACAAGAATTATTCAGAGGCCGGTTTCACTTTTGAGTCCTTGGGCGACTTGGATGATGCATTAGATTGTTATATTTTGGGAAAATGTTGGAAAGATGCAATGTCTATCGTTTCAAGAATCGAGTACAAAGACCAGTTAGAAGAATCTGCCGAAAGATTGGTTGAAGCTTTGAATGCAGACCATAAATATAGTGATGCTGCTTTCATCGAATTCAACTTTTTGAATAATCTTGAACAAGCAATCAAATTATACTGTAAGAGTTATGACTACAACATGGCGATTTTATTAGCCACCAAAGAAAACAAGTTGGAGTTGGTCGCAAGAGTTGTAGATGTACAATTGGGTGAGGGATTTGGTGTTATTGCTGAATTATTAGCCGATTTCAAAGGACAAGTGAACTCACAATTAAACAGATTGAGAGAATTGAGAACCAAAAAGAAAGAAGACCCCTATGCCTTCTATGGAATTCCAAATGATGAATTTGACACCCCTGATAATGTTTCAATAGCTGCATCTGAATATTCAGCAACCCCATCATTCTTCACCAGATACACAGGGAAGACACAGGGAACTGCAAAAACAGGTGCTTCTAGAAGAACAGCCAAAAACCGTAAAAGGGAAGAGAGAAAGAGAGCAAAAGGTAGAAAAGGTACTATTTACGAAGAAGAATATCTTATTAGATCTGTTGGCCGTTTGATCGAAAGAATGGACCAGACCCAATCAGATGCCCTAAGTCTTATTGAAAACTTGATAAGAAGAAATATGAAACCTCAAGCATATCAAATCCAAAAGAATTGGTTGGAATTGGTTGATTTGTTGAAACAAAATATCGAAGAAATCTACAAGATGGAGGAACGTGACAGAGAAAGAATAGATGACAATGGCGAACTCTATTTAATCCCTGAGATCCCAGTCCCAACTATCAACGAATTCCCAAGAAAACATACTTTAGACTACTAGAGATATTTATTAATGTAATTAATGCCGTTTATCATGCTTATATTAAATATATAAATTATTAAATGCGTTATCCTATGTCTGTTTTGACTTCAGTAAATTCATCTTTGCAAATTTTCTATCTAATGAGTTTGACAACCCATTCAACTCCTCGTCCGATCTGCCATAAAGCTCTGTCCACCATTTGACGTCATTATAGTTGAAAAAGACAACTTCTTGATTGTCCTTGTCAAAATTAGGGTTAAGGAACTCTGCTGGTCTAGAATTGAAATAATCCCATACAGACGAACTATGTTCTTGAACTTTGAACACCTCTCGTAAATCTCTCTCCGAATCGCATAAAAACAGTCCATATTGACAGGAATAATAATGATAAAACAATCTTTTGAGGAATCTACTATTGAATTCAAACGATTCTGGATGTTGACGGTATATTTGATAGACGCAATCCAAAAACTGGTGGAAAATTGGCGATTTATCATTACTTCCTCCATACGTACGAGATCCAAAGAACTTACCATCATTAGTTTCTATTGATTCAGTAGATTCCAAAGGGGCTGGAGTGGGCGACGGCGAAGGGACGATCTGGGAGCTTGTTTCGGAGTTAGATACCTCTAAATTAGACAAATTTGAGCTATTTGCTTCTGGAAAATTGTAAACTGAGTTACCCAAATTGGAATTCGAACTAGCAGCAGTGGCAGCAGCTGATGCGGCAGCCGATGCAGTGTTTTTTAAACTGGTAGCAGCTTTATTAGCAGCTCTTTGTAGAAAGGAGGCAACACTCTTAGCTGAAGTAACGTTTGCTGATTCTCCTTCTTCATTGTAGTCATTGGAATCTTGTAATACTTTAGGAATGGAGGCTCCAATGCACCCTCCGTGGTCAGCTCTTAAATTGCATTTAAACCCAAAACTTATCCACTCTTTTTCAATTAAAACAGCAAACCCTTCCAACGTTCTGTAATAAGGATCAAGACATAACTGCAGCAAAGCAGAGACTTGAGAAGTACGATCCCAACCATCAGAACAATGTATTATGACGTTGGTATTGTTTAAATGGATAGACTTGGAAATTCTATCCACAGCTTGCAAAATTATCGAAAGACGGTGCAACCATTGAGATTTTGCTAAAGCTTGTTGTAACAAAGGGTATGAAACTTGCTTGTCATCAGCATTAATGGAAACAGGAAATTCTTCAAGGTCATTCAAAGCAGCTGTCAATTTATTTAATGAATCTCTCATTACATGGATATTATCAATGTTGCAAAATATCTTATCTACATGCCTCAAAGTTTCATTAGAGACATTTCCTTTGTCGTTGTTATTAGAACCGTTGACGTTATTACCATTTGCTTTTCCGCCTCTATAGTTGTCTATGTTTTCGGTTCCAGCACCAAGTGCATGTTGAGCCATTGCATTGGTTATGGGTCTCAAATCGACAATCAAGTTTCGCTGAGGTTGCTCCACGAAACCGTTTTCTTCATCAATGTTTTTCAATCTTTCTTTTTCTTGACTATGGAAGATTTCACCAATCAATTTCTCATCTTGAATGGACCTATGCTGTATTTTCAAGCCCACCAAAGGTTGGGCACACCTTGCAATAACGTTTCCATTTATATTCAAACGATGCTTATATACAATTGCAGGGATTCTTTGTTTTGAACGGAATTTAGAAGCATGCTTGACAACGTTATCAGAAATAGAACCAGGAACTATGATGGTGTTTGGATAAGAGGAGCACAATTTATAATCTTCATTAAGTTTCGTTGCCCTCCAAAACGATTCATCATCGGAAATTAAGCCCAATCTCTTATATTCCTTGACCGGATCATAAATGTTCCATCCTTTTTCAGTTAAGTTTGACTCTAACAAATTGGACTGATAATTATATGCGTAAAAAGATTTTAAATCACTTTGAACTTTGGGAGCAGTGATCAATGCACTTAATTTTTGAAAGACATCGGAACATATCATATCATTGACAAAATCAAAGGAGTAAAACGTAAAATCTTTACACTGGATATGAATATGCGATGAAGAATAGTGATCAAATTGCTTATCTTGGTAGGACTTTGCCAAACTACTTTCTTTAGGATCGTAGTTAATTGGAGTATTAAAAGGATTATTTCGATTTGCAAGCAAAGAAGACCCTCTTTTCTTATTGATTCGATCTATAATTGGGTAACATATCCATATTTCTCTTTTGAGCGATGCTTTATTTGGGTCTTGAGGTTGAGGGTTAAAGCTGAATACAAGATGATATGTGGACAAAACCAACGTTCCTTCAATACAATAACCTCTTCTGGACAAAATGACATTATCCACGGTGGTGACCTGTAACTTGTCCATGTTTTATATCGCAATTGACCGCTATTTCTATTTGGTTACGTCTTTTTGAGTAATTGTTGAGATAAGAAATGCGCATCCTTTTTATTTGTTATATAACAATGCTACTAAAACTATAAACCATCAAACTTACGAATTCCATGTTCATGTTGTTGCATATTTCTGAGTTGTTTGTTAGTCAACTGTTTGGTCTTTGGTTTTTTCTTTTGCTTTTCGTCTTCCGATTCGTTTTCAGACTCTTGGGTTTGGGATTTGTTGAGATCAATAAGGTTTCGTTTGGTCTTCTTGGACCCGGTAGCTTCAGAAATATCCAATCTCTTCTTTCGTTTGATATTAAGAGGTTCATGCTCGTGTTCGTCCGATTCTGCAACTTCGACGTCACTTTCGTCGTCACTGTTGTAGTCTTCACTTTCGATATCACTATCATTATCGTTGTGTGTATGTTTATCGTCTATATTGACGTCTGCATCCTCTTTATCGTCTATATCGACGCCAGCATCTTCAACATCGACGTCCTGGTCATTCCCGTCATCGCTCATGTCACTGTCACTCATGTCACTGAAATCTTCACCTTCGCTATTCTCTTCGCTATCACTCTCTTCATCAGCACTTTCTTCGATGATATCTTCTTGGGTTTGCTCGGACCAGATCTTTAACGAATCCATACCAGCACTAATTAACCTATAGTTATAATCAATATCCAAGTTTCCTACTTCATCAACGGCACCATACTTACCAGTAGATGCAGAATGTACCCTCGTTTCGACTATTTTCCCAATTTTGTAGTTAATTCTATGCAATAAACCTTCACTATCACCACACCAAACAGAATTGGTCATTTCTTCTGTGTCATTATTCATGGTTGGAATAATGGTATCAAGACTTACCCCTTTATTAACTTTAACACGGGAAAGCTGATCCATATATCTATTCTTAGAGTTCTTCCAGATAGTAACTACTCCTTCACCTTGTGCCACTAATACGGTATCATTTTTATTGTCATTAATATGATCGGTAGCATAACACATCGAGAGAAGTTCATCTTCTTGATCATCAGACTGTGTGATAATACCCTTTCTTATATCGATATGAGAAAGAGTAGTGGAACCTAAGGTAAGATAATGATACGCCGAAACAGCAGGCATTGCCATTATATGATTAATTGAGTCGTCATGGGCATTTGAAACTTTGAACTTGAGTTCATTTTTACTCAAGTTACTACTATCATATACCAAAATATGTCCATTTTCTGTTCCTGCTAATAAGAAAGGATGTGTATTTGAGTGACAAAGTTTGGTCATGGCTTCATTTTTACCTGGAAAGTCGTTGACAACACTAACTTTGGACACAACTTTCCCTGTTTCAGTGCTAGCCTTTTTGATAATATGATCGGTACCAGCAGTGTAAAGATGATCGCCTACTGAGTTTTCTAAAGGATCAAAAAGAATTGAACGACATGATCCCTTGTGTCTTTTGGTCTTCCACATAACTTTTACATTGGAGTTTTCAGGAATATCACTATGATCATTGATAATTTCCCACCATTTCTTTTTCAGCTGTGAAACAGATCTGACGACTTGTGAACCTTTTTGTTTCTTGAATTTTATATCTTCGTTCAAAAACTCTTCTCTTTTAGCTTGTTGTTGTTCTTCCAACGCTTCTGCATCATAATAACTGCAAAAAACATGTCCAGTAGCTAAACCTTGTGCAAGAATGGATTTGGTGGGATGCGCTGCAATCGCAAACAAAGGGTCCGAATAGTTGATCTCTAAAATAGGAGACACCTTTGATTCTAACAGCTGCGCTGCTGTGGTGGCATTCGACTTCTTTCTACCCATTTGTGTTTCCTCACTATTAATGAATAATTTTGAGATGAGAAGTGCGATGAGATAAAGAGCTCACAAATTGTCTAAATATTAAAACTATTAAATCAAACATGAATCTAACACTAGTAGAAGTAAAACTACAACAAACGTAAAATCAACACAACGCAAACAAACCAAAGTTAAACCGAAGTCTAATTAAAAGATGTCAGGACATTCATTCATTTGTTTTTCCTTTCTGAGTTGCCAATATTTACCTTGGAATTCCCAGAAAGCATCTCCCGTAACCGGGTGTTTTTTCTTCACAAACCATATAGGTTTATAGGTTTCTTTTTTCAATTCTCTATTCTTTCTGGCTGCCCTTTGTTTTTCTTCTAATCTCCATTTTTCATCGGCTGCTTTGTCATATTCACCATCTTCCATTGCCCTTTGATCAGGTCTTAATCTGGTATCAGTTGGAGCAAGATATTCCCTTAAATTATCATCAATTCCATTCAAAGTCATAGCAAATGAAGTTAAATTGAATGGAACTTTAGGTCTTGGAGCTGCTTGCCAAATGAGGAATGGTCCTCCATTAGATGGATCGCTGGATACAGCACTTTTGCTTGCATCAACAAAAGATGCTTTTCTATTGGCATCACCACCTGCTGTTGGAACTGCTTTCTTTCCGAATATCTTACTGTTCCAATGACCACCAATAGTCCAGCGCTCTTTGCCATGTTTATCGGTCACAGTACCCACCAATTGATAGGCGGACGATGCTCTCCAACCTCTTTGTTTCAAATCAACAATGATTTTATCGCCTGTTGTATGATTGGTGACTTCCATCTTACCATAGTTATCAACAGTAGGATTACCAACAATAATCCCCACCACTGATGTGTTTACTTTCTTCCAACTATACAACTCTTCGCCAACTTTTTTACCTTCTTTATCAATGACTCCATTATCAGGTCTGATAACACAAAACATTTTACCTAAATGTTTGAAATCAAATGATCTTCCTTTGAATTGAGAATCAACGGCATTTTCACCATAATAGTCCCATTTGATGGATTCAGCACTACATGCACTAATAGGAGGATGATGACTGACTTGCTCAGTAATTAATCTATAAGACTGATCAGGACGACAATACTCAAAAGTTTCACCCAATAAAGGATTAAATGGTTTGGCGATTCTATTGATTGTTGAAGCATATTCCGAAGCTGCAAATGCCGCAACATAAGCAGTACGCAAGGCAGAATCATCAAAAGTCGCTGCTTGATCTAATAAACTACAATATTCAATATCTTCCGTCAATCTTTGTAACAAGGAAGTACATTCGTTAAATGAAACGGGTAACGTCATTTTTGTCATATCCTTACCGATCATGGATTTCAAAATACCCCACAAACCAACTTTGGGTCTGTTGTCTTCATCATAAGCTAACTTGGTTCTTGGAGGATTCTCATAACCCAAGTAAGAGCCTTCTTGTTCGATTATTTGTTCTTTATGTTCTTGACCCTCATTAACAGCTACAGTAGTTTTGGTTTTAGATGGTTCGAGTTCCTTCGAGGTCTCTGTAGCTTTCAAAGGATCAATTCCGTCAGCATCTTTGGCGTCAGAAACGGCTGGTGATTTCGAGTCAGCAATAGTAGTTTGCTCAGAGCTTTGATCCATAGAGACTGCGGCGGTGGATGCAGTTTCAGCTTTGTTCAAACTCAAAGAGCCATCTTTTTCAATAGGAACAGCCTCAGTCTTATCATTATTGACTGCAATATTTTCATGAGTTGTGTCATCATTCAATAATTCGTTGGTATCATCATAATCAATGGAGTCAGCATCGAAAAACTCATCTTCTGAATCATTTAAAATATCCTCAATGACGGTTTCAGATAAGACGCTATTGCTCATGTTCAACTCTGACTTTTCACCTGGACTAACTAAATTCTGATCATTTTTAACTTGATTTATATTTGTCGTACTATTAGAATTTGGAGTGGTATTTCCGGAAGTTTTCGCAGCAAAAATCTTTTTCAATTTTTTTTGCTTTCCTTCATACTGAGCCAATTTTTGTTCTCTGCTAGCGATTTCTTTCTCTAATTGATGGATGGAGTTTTCCCATAGCTTGTTGACTTCCAATTGTCTTTCTAAGGTTTTTGTTGCCTTGAAATCTTTACTCTGGATCAAGAGGTTGTATTTGTTAAACAATTCTTGAATGACGTTTAAGGTATTTAAGCCAACTTTAAATACTTCATCATCCAAGGAGTCGGGCGAGCTCGAGACATTTGAGAACAAATCCAATAACGATTTGATTTCAACTTCTAATGATCCCCTAACGGTAGAAATTTGGTCTTGGATTTCATTATTATCATTAGATCTTGAAACTGATTCATTGTCGGAATCGAAGTCTCCTTCTTGTAAGTCATCAATATCATAGTCGAAATTTTCGTTATCGGTGAAGTTTTCATGGACGTAACTTTGGTCACTATGAACTGAACCAGAACCAGAACCTGTTCCTGTCCCGGTAACGTTGAAATTAGTAGCTATTGGTTTCAAAGTTTTATTTTCTTTGATTTTTTCCAAGCTTTTCACCGTATCGCTTCTTGAAGGTGGGTTTGAAGAAGTTGGAATCGAGGATTCGTCTTCAGTGTTGCTACCTATAGAACTTAATGATATTTGACTTCCTGTTCTCTTATGTTTTCTTCTTCCAATTCCGAGTAAATGACGCTTGTGGGATGGAGGTTCTTGTTCATCTTGACTGAATCTGTTAGTAGTTGGGCTTACTGGGGAAGACTTGTCTTCAGTAATTTCAACACTTGGTGGATCAATAGGCGAAGAAACCGTGTTTGAAATAGCCAGGGCGCCATTTGTTTTGTTGGAGCCTCTTTTCTTGATTCTATCTTTGGCCATAGTTATTGCATTTTGTAAAGTCCAAACCCATCTATTTGTTTCAATCGGATGGTTGGCTCTTAAATGCCACCTAATACCATTTTTACCGATGATTTCAAATTTCAATTTCTCAGACGAATCCAAATGTAAGGTTGCAAACCCTAAATTAAGCGATCCTCTTACTGCATTATTGGTATCATCTTGGTTTGCATAATAAGACAAGATTCCCTTATCATCCAAGACGAAATACCTTAATTTATAACCAGAAGCAAAGTTGGTCCATTTTTTCAAATATCCTTTGTAAGTAGGGGCATTACCAGTTTTTGAATTAGAAGGGACAACAGGGTCCATCATAGTTTGCTCTTTTGAAGAAACTTTCAACAACTTTCTGATAGGATCATTTTTGTTTTGAATCAAATCAATAGGCAATTTACCCTTTTTGTCTCTCTTAAAGGGATCACCACCGTGTTTTAAAATCCAGTCACACATTTGTAAATCATTTTTCAAGATAAATTCATGTAAAACCGTATAGCCAGTTTCAGGGTCAGCCCCATTGATATCTAATAACTCTGCGGCTCTTGGATTAGATACTAGTAATTTTTCTAAACTAGCAAAGTCTCTTTTAGTGAAGAAATCTCTCAATAAGCTGGCCAGCTTTTCAACGAATTTAGCTCTTTCAAATTGCATGATTTGAGCGATTTCTAAGTCTTTACACAATTCCACCGGTTGTTTTTTATCTTTATTAACAGTAGTATCATTAATATGATTCAAGGATAATAAATATTTGACAATCTCACCTCTTGAAGACAAAGCAGCCAAATGCAATGGAGTATTACCATCCTGATCTTGAGAATTCACATCAATATCCAATTTCTCGGAATTGTTCACGAGATATTGGATAGTTGACAAAGGTGCCACCTGAACTGCATAATGCAAAATGGTTTCCTTGATTTGAATGATATCCTTAGTTTGTACAGTAGATTTAGTCGATTTTAAGCTATTAATAACCGAATCAACTTTGCTAATATCTCCGCTTCTCAAAGCATCCAAAAGCTTTAATCTTAGTAATGACGCATTCAATTGGGAAGAGGACATTCTGATTATCTTTCTGTCCCTGTTTCGTTCAACCGTTCTCGTCTAATGATTTCCAATTAACCGTTGTAACTTGTTATCACTACCGACAATAATGATTTGTGAGAAAAAATCATCTTTTAGCAAGTTACCCTATACAGGAAGCGCGGTGGAGCAGAGATTTGATAGTAAGTTATTAGCTGACAAGAGTCTCGTGACACATCTATTAGACACGGGCAAGCAGCTAAGAATTAACATAGAATAGGCGCAAGAAACACAAATGCCCAAACGAACGATAGAGGTGGCGGAAACAACCAACAAAAAGCCGAAATTAAGTGTTACACAGACCATTTATATAAAGAACCTCAATGACAAAATCCATGTTGATACTATAAGACATAACTTATACATGTTATGTTTGGCATACGGCGATGTGATAGATATAGTCATGAAACCCAAAAGTAAGAAAATGAGAGGCCAGGCCCATGTGGTGTTTAGTAAGTTGTCGGAGGCTACGATGGCCATTAACAAGCTACAAGACTTTGTATTTTTCAGTAAACCCATGATGGTCAGTTATTCTAATAGAAAGTCGAAAATAATAGAGAGAATCGAAAACGATCTTTGATTCATGTTTTATATATGTAAGTATATATGTAATTTTATAATTTTAATGCATCTTCCAACGAATTGAGAACACAGTCTGGAACTCCTACACCCTTACCAAAACACATTCCTCCTAATGATAACTTTGTTGGTTCAAGTGTATTTTTGACACTATTCTTGATATCTTCATATCCAACGTTGTATTGTGGAATACAATTTTTATGCAAGTTGTAAGAAATCAAGATATCTTCATCTTTTAAGGTGACAGAGTCTGTAGATGCATTAGCTTCATCTCTTTCGATCAAATGATATTTATCATCAACACCAAATACACTGGCTAATGATTTTTTAACTGCTTTTAATGATAAGCGGGTTGATGGGATCCCTGAATTGTAATAATGTCCTCCAAACATCATTGTCATATTACTATAGTCCGATTCATTATGTTCGTTGCTACCCATTAACGTACTGTGTCCTTTAATAGATGAATCAAATATAGTACCCAACAAAAATTCTTTATTATGGGAACCTTTTGGTACTAAAAAGCCAAATCCATCAGCAGGTATGAGCTTCTTCGATTTTGAATAAATATTAGCCATAAAAATACTTGCGTACTCGATCTTGTTGAATTCTTCTTTTAGTTGCGTGGAATTGATAACGTTTGAAAGCTCATTCACCCCAATAGTCGATCTAATATGATCGAAATCCATAACCTCTCCTTTGTTGGTTATTTTCCCGTCTACATCAACCTTGGTTATGTCGCTGTTTAACAATATCTTTATATTTGGCTTTTTGGTAATCTCATTGAATAAATATGCTGGTAAACTTGATAAGGAATCTTCAAGTATAACCATAGGATATCCTTTCAAGCTAGCAGATAATTCAAGTAGATTTGCCCCGGGAAAGATCTCTTCGTACTGTTTTAAAACAGGTGTTAATGTCTTTGGTTCTTTCTTTGTAGTCATATTCTTGTATAGTTTCTTGAACATAGAAGTGATAATGGAGCCTTGTTTTTCAAAGTCTTGCAACTGGCTGAATATTTTGATACTAAGCTTGTTAATATCACCAGCATAGACACCATGCATCAATGCACTCAAGAATCTATCGGTAAAAAGTGTAGTACCAAATCTTCGTTTGAAGAACAGTTCAATGCTTTCATCTTCTGATGTCTTTTTAGCTTTATGGAATGGCTCTGATAAGATCTTCGTGAAAACCCCCGAAAATATACCTGCTTTGGCAGCGGTAATGAATGATTTGACTGAATGAGGTAGCGGTATAATCTCAAAATCAGAGTTCAATAAGAACTTCCTGTTAGCCTTTGACTTTGAGCTGATGACTCGAATTTCCTCCTTGTGCCCTAGCTGCTTCAAAATATCTAATATAACCAAAGTCCCATCACTCACTCCCCTTAGACTCCTGGGACCTTTCTCTAATTTGATTATATCTTTATTTACAGTGTCGTACAACTCAGTGGTATTTATCCAACCTCCAACTTTACCTTTCTTTTCAAATATCGTGATATTCAAATCGGGCCTGATTCTATTGACAAAATAGGCGTACGTTAGACCAGATATACCTGCTCCTAGCACACCAATGCTCCCATTTTGTTTTATTCTACTCAATGTGTTCATGCTTATTTGTTGCTGGAGTAATTGGCTAGGATGCGAAAAATGGTTCCACTTGTGGAGAGCACTCATACGATGTCATACGATTACATACAATTAAAGGAAGGAAATTATTTATTAATATATACACTAATAAGCATGATAAATATCTTGGCTAGGTTTATTTTCTGTTATTATTGATAGGTTATCATTGCTTACTTTATGCGGAGTTTCAGAAAACTGCTTGGCTAAAGGCAAGCTGGATTCGGTACTGGTGTTTCTTAATAATGGAAGTCTTTGATCAAACGAGCCATGTGTTATTACACTAATGTTACTTTCACTGTCGTTGGCCAAGTTGGTCAATCTGCTCATTCTCTCACTCAACTTATTAGTAGCCATCTCATTAATACCATCTCTGTCTTCGTATGTGGTGTCATTTGAATAAGTATCATCTGCTAACTGTGCTGTATCAGCGGACTTGTCAGATTTGGACTCAGATTTAGCCAATTCTTCAGTGGGTTCCATAGCCCTTTGAGATGAACTGCTATCGAGTTTACTAAATTCGTCGTCTTCTGTAGTAATTCCAGTGCTTGAACTATCAGGTAAGTTATTGGAGTTAACCCCAGAATCTAACGACACAACCGATTGGGAATTGTTATTTTGGTGTTCAAGACTAAGGATGTTGGCAATAGTTGGATCAAGCAATGCCTCGTCGTTCTTTCTGGCGGCTTGGCCTTCACTATTCTCGATCGATTCAGGTGAGCTCTTGTTCTTCAAACTATTACTATTATCATCATTTGAGCTACTTTCTAACTGCTCGTTGGAGTCAAGCAGACTAGAGGAATCCACCTCGACATTTGCTCTTGGATATGAAACTGAACTAGATGAATTTGTTTGTCCTATTGCCGTTGCAGTAGGTGACAAACTTACATTAGTTGAATTGGAATTGAGAAGACTTGTCAGGTTTGAAACGGAAGCTGGTGCAAATGAATTCACTAAAGAGTTCCTCAATTTGGAAGCTCTACGTTTAGTAGGTGATTCTGTTGAATTTCCTGATATGGAATCATCATCGTTAACGACGGCATCAATGTTCAAAGGATTACCTTCAAAATTCTTATCATCACCAACTTCATAGGCAGGAGGGTTAGGGTTCATCTCATGGGATATAGACGAAACTCTACTCAATGGATCTTCAGGAACCGAAAATGATCTTGTAATAGGAGACAGAATGGGTGAAGTGGCTTCTTCGAATGACGGTAAGGTATCATCTCCATATTCGTCCCATGGTTTGATTGAAAATCCATTACCATTGACTTGTCCTTTTTCTCTTTTGAGGTTATTCTTTTTATGAAAGTCTGGAGTTCTGAAAGAAATGGATGGCTTCAAACTACTGTTCGATACAGTCGTAGTTAAATCTTCTTTGGGAGGTGGAGAATTGAGATCGTCATACCTGGGCAATTGAATAGATTCTTCATTACACTTTGAACTCAATAATATTAAAGGAGTATCTACAACCACTTCATAATGATGCATTTTGTAGTTGTCCTTTGGATCTGGTTTACTGATTCTAAAACAAACTTGTAAACGATGATGGATTCTGATATGACGGAAATTAGAGTCTGGGTATAAGGCTCTGCCAATGGTCGTGAAACCATGTTGGATGTTCTCTTTCAAATGATTGTGACTAATTTCATGCATCAATGCTGTGGAATCGGGGGTCAAGAACTCATTGTCATCAGCAGATAATAACTCATTATGATTGTGAGATAAGTTGGTTTCCAATGCTCCAATTATAGGCGAAGAAGGGGTGTTAATATTGCTATCAGAAGACATGGACATTATTGAAGCTTTTCTACTGGTAGGATTTGAAAGATGCAAGTTTCTCAATTCTTCTTCATTGTTTGTTTGGATAATTTTATCGTTTTTGGTGGTTAAAAATGGTAAGGCAATATTAATATCCAAAGGAGACGCTACCATGAGGTCGTCTTCATTATCATCATTTCCTGGTGTGTGTTTTTGTTTATCCTTGAGTATATCTTTTAAATGTGAGTGATTATTATCCTTCGAATCTTTAGGATCCAATCTAAAATTTTCTATATCATCATCGAACTTACTGTTGAATTCGGGTTCATAACAACTAAATAACAAATTGTTATCGGGACATTTGATTACCTCTTCTTTATATGGCTCCAGAAAACTAGTAGTTGGTTTGTTTTTGGTTTTCAATTCACAAATTGAAATCACTCTTTCTCTCTGCTTATTGTCACTAACCAAAGGTTTCAAATAGTAAGGATCTTCACCATCATAATCATATTCCCTGGCCAAACTTTTTGATACATAAGTGATTCTTTCCAAAACATTGAACTTGATTCTCTTAATTACAACATCTTTCACCAAGGGAACAATCTTCACGTTAATTGAATGTTCTGAACCTAGTGAGACATACTTTTTAGGAAAAGTGATGATATAGTGCAAAGAATCATTCCAAACTCTGTTAACATAAATCGGTTTATCAGCAATTGAGTTTGCTAAAGAAGGTGGAGTTCTAACCATTGGTAGAGTGTAACTGGATTTGACCTTCAATCTACGGTTTAACTTGTCAGAATTTTTATGGATTGATACTGATAAAGAATGATTTAAAGAACCATTGATTGAAGTAATAGTTTGAGGAATATGTTCAGGTAATACAATTGGCAAAATAAACAAATAAATACCTGCTTTATAAGTTTCAGATCCGTTGATATCACTTGCATTGGGCGATGAAATATTTTCATCATCATCAAACTCATAGACTTCATTTTCGTCGTCATTATCGTTATCTTCACTCAAATCATTGGTTTTAAACAATTTATAGAATCTTGTTCTCTTAGCTAAATCATCAGGACTAATCTTTTTAAATTTGAAATCATGTGAGTTTAGATTATTCAAGTAGAAATCGGCATTTTTCAAATTCTTAATCCAGTCAATTTTACCAATCTTGAATTTTTCTCTTACAAAGGTTTTGTTATAAGGATCACCACTTGGCCATAAGATATTTGTTAAACTTGAAAATTCAATAACCAAATTATGAATTGAGATATCCTTATTCAATTCAACAATTAAACCAAAAGTATGAGGAATTGGCGTTTCAGCATCGATTTTAGTCGATAAGTAGTTTGGAGATCTGAAAGATTTTAATTTTTCTTTTAATGAATCAGGAATATTATTCAAGTTACCATTAAAAGTTTCATAATTATTTGGAGGAAAATTTTTATTATTGATTATATCATTATCATCAAAATCATCATCAGAATCATCTAAATCAGGTTGATTTTCGTCCAAATTTTGATCCTCAATATTTTGATCACTTTCAGCTGTATTGTCATTTTCAGGGACACCACCATTTTCAAAATCTTCATAACTATAACTTGCCGAGGAGGAAGGACCTAAATATATACAATTATTCGAATTAGCAACATAAAGTTTAATATTTTTGGACAAATTCGAAGAATTTGATTGTGTGACCTTTAAAGGAACGGGCTTTTGTAAACCTAGTTCAACCAATAAAGTATTTAATTTTTTCAGTATAACTTGACTGGTTTCCAATTTAATCAACTCTTTAGCTTGCTTTTTGTTTAAAGACTTTGATCTGGATCTTGTATTGGCCATAGGAGATTTTGATTTCTTAGAATTAATAGAAGTATGACTTGAATTCGAAATCAAACTAACTGATCTTGCTCTATTTCTCAAATTCTTAATACTCCCATCTTCATCATTTATAATTATGGAGGGGGATAAGATATCTATTGAGGTGTCGGATTGTCGCCTATTGACCTTGTTGAATAGCTTATCTAAACCGAAATTCCTATTCATTTAGTATTATCGTTATCTTATTATTTTTTATACTTAGCGTCTATAATATATAAACTTTATCCTATCTTCGCACTGATCTCAATAGTTCCCAACCTTAAAATTAACACCGGACTACCAACCGATTTATTGATTTAATATTACAAAAAGACTGATATATGATAACCACTTGAACTTTTATTTCTAGTTGTTATAAACTTTTTCTATCGTCAACGTCACCCAAGATCTATAAATCACAAAAGGGGTTCGCAATGACTAAATGCAAATTTCTTGTGGATGACAATTAGAGTGCGACAAGAGAGAACAGTGCATTCGTTTATGTGGTGCTCCTAATCTTGGTGTTTGCTAATTTTTAGGTGTATTTTTGTAGCTTATGAACTTAGAAAGATAAATACCCAAAGTTTGGTTTCGTATTCGAATAACGTGGCAACTACTATCATTGGTGGGTCTATTCCCTTTTTCACTTTTCAATTTATCGTGGGGTAAGTCCAAGAATCTGCACTGTTTAAAATACACGATTTTATCAGCCAAGTTTGTTGGGATCTACTATTTGTTTCTACATTTTCTTGTTTATATCGAATCATATTCAAAATTGTTAAGCGGTCTGCTGTTACTGAATTGTCGAGCTGGTGGTGGGATCTAGAGTGGTAGGTGCAGCTAGCTACATTTGGTAGGTGACTGTGTAAAGTTTTAGAAAATAGCCTTGAACATAGTATTGATTATCTATACTAATGTAACTTTAATTATATCTCACCTTACAACACCCATTTTTCACTTGTAGTATTACCCCAGTCAAATCAAAGCTTATCTCGCACCCGTACACCCTTATCTAAGCGCAACACATCGAAAACCAAATCGGTATCAAATTGGATCTGAGAAAGGAGTTTTGTTGTTCCGTCACTATACAATTTCATAACTGATAATTTATAATCCATGGAAAAATATATAAATATAATAGGTTTATTTGGGTAATAAACGATTTTGCTTTGTTTTATAGGTCCTTGAATTCTAAACTGTCTAATCACTTGGTTGGTGGAAAGGTTAATTATTCCCACTTTGGAGATTAAGTCATGAAATATAGCTAAGTTTTTGAAAATCTTGATATTGGTAATTGCAAAATCGGATACTTTAAATATTTTAATGGTTTGAAATTTATTCAATTCATTATTATTAATCTTCTCTATTTTTATAATTCCGTGTTGATCTCCTGAAATAATTATATCATTTTTTATTTCAACTGACCTTATCCAATTGTTATCTTGTGACTTATTTCCTAATCTTTCATTTTGATAACTTTTTATTATCTCTCTCCAATGGGTCTTACTTTCTTCATTATGGATTTTTTTATCGGCTTTTTCATTATTTAAGCTGATTTTCTTATATTTCAATTTATTGTCTTTACCTCCATAAATAACTGAAAAATAATTATTATGATACTTAACTTTCATACATTCTATAGGATATCCAAAGGTATGATCTTGGCATGAACTGTTAGTATCATCATTTATAATATCTCTAAGATGAAATTGTCCTTGACTTGAACAGCTAAAAAGATATTGGTTATTGACAATATCACATTCTACTATCTTATCTTTTACACCAAACAAATTGTTTTTCCATTCTTTTATAATTTTATAACTTTGTTTTTCAAATTTATATAATTCTATAATACTTTTATTTCTAACTATGACCAAAAATTGGGTTTCATCGTTTTTAAACCTAATCAATTTATCAATTTCTCCATTTCTTGCACAAAACTCTTTTGACAACTGTTTTTTGCCATTCAATACTAAGTATGTTAGTAAAGTTTCTCTTAAACACCTAAATTGCTGTGAATTTACATACTTTTTAGTCCACCTTTAGGTGTTGAAACAACAAAACTCATTACTGGCCTAGCTGAATGATCGCAAATGTGGAGTTATATTTTAGAGGAGTATTTTGCTTTTCCACTTTCTTTGGATGGAATCATAGATTAGGTTTAGGGTTTGAAATGTTGCAGTGGTTTTTGTTTATATTTGATATTGGAGTTCGTAGAATGTAGAGTTTATACTCAATTGAATAGTCTCTTTGGTGCTTTCTGGGCCATGGCTAGATGGAATAGTATCGTGGTAAATGTGGGACTAAACGTCGTGCTAGACTTCGTGCTATGTCTCAGGGTATCACACTGGCTGCGACACCATTTTTCCTACCATTCCGCATGACTCAGCTTGTATTTGCAGCCTCAAACAAAACAACCAATGATTCAAACATAGATAGTGTCCATAAGCCATTTATTACTCTATATACCGTCATAAATCGTTTAGCACTACAAGCATGCTATTTTATTTGTAAAAGTCCTCCTAATTTTTTTATTTTGATATACTAAATGTTTTGAAGGTTCATAACTCTAAACATATAAGATATATAACTCTGTGTTCAGATCATGTAAACGAATCAAACAAATTAAACCATTAAGTTGTTCGTAGCATTTTTAAAACATTTGCTTCTCCAGCATTGCATTAACATAGCATTTCATCAGCTATGTCAGCCACTTCTGTCATATTATTGACATATGCAATATCAGCCATCAAATCTGCATCAGAAGTGTCACAAGTAGTGGCGTCAAATAAAGGCGAGTTGATATATAGCAAACTGATAGATTGTGATCTTGAGTTTTCAATGACTATTCGGAAGATGTTGACTTTCAATATGTATAAGAAATATAGTAACTTCATATTGGCATATTTGTTCTTAATTATTAATATAAATGAGCATGTGCGGTAACCACATCAATATACTATGTCGGTTTGTTTCACGACATGGTTTATCTGTACGACACCCAAGTAGTGACACCAAAACTGAAACTACGTTGAAACTACATTAAAACTACTGGAAACATCTAACCATTTATTCACAGGTCTATTTACAAGTCTATTTTAATAATTTATCAAAAGCTGGGATCAAAGATTGAGCTAAGGCGAAACTGAAAACCAATTTAGGACCAGTAGTCAATAATTTTGGAGTTAAACCTTTGAAGAAAGAACTAAATCCTTCATTCTTAATCATATTCTTTAAAATGGTAACACCACTTTCTGGATTATCGAAATTTTTGTTTTGGATTCTGGTTTTGATGACATCTAATGGAGCACTAACAATTAATGAAGCACTAGCACCGAAAATTGAAGTGACGAAATTTTGAGTCCAAGTAGCTGAAGAATAATCATCTAATCCAAAGATATATTCTTTAGCGAATGAATTACCACCAAACAAGGCAAAAGAACCTGGAGCGTTTCTAGCAGCAGTCCAACCCCAACCTCTGTATAAACCAAAACCTTCATCACTTAAAATCTTGATAAAACCTCTACCTTTGAAAGATTCTGGGTTTGTTTGACGTTTAATTTTTAAAACATCTAATGGCAATAAAACAACTTCACCAATTCCAATTAAAGAACCAGCAGTAGCAGATAATAAGGCTTTACCATTTTTTTTACCAAATAAAGATTCATAAGAATCTTTGAAATTCTTAGTCAAGAATTCATTGGCAAATGGTTGACCACCATATTTATAAACTCTTTGTAAGATTTTATAAGCAGCTGCATAACCTAAACCAGGGAATAAAGTAAGAACTCTCTTAGGTAAAGCTTTTTCAGCGTGTTCTCTAAAGATAACTGAATTTAATTGAGTAGCTGATGCAATTTTACCATGATTTGACATCAATCTCTTGGAAATGGTATCAACTGGATGGAAAACTCCAATTTCACAAATACCTGCTGATGCAGATCCTAAAACCCTGGCTAATCCAGATTGTTTTCTATCAGTGTTGGTTGGACTCATAATATTCTTCCTTATTTCAAGAAATTTTCACCTGAAAATTTTTCATCGCGGTAAAATATAATTACTCATTAGAGTTGAAATTTGATAAACGGCTGATTTTGGTTTGGGAGATTATGATAGTTTTACGTTGGAGAATAAAGGAATCGAGCACTTGGACTCTGTTGATTTTCTTCGTGATTTATGTTTGAGTTGATTGACGAAAAATGCTTTTTAGCTCATGTAATTTTGCAGTCAAATAATATGGCTGTAGATACGGTTATAGTTGAAGGTATGGCTTTAAAAATGTCTATAAAACAGCCATGTAATTGGATCGAGCACATCATAGTTAACTTTAATTGAATCTAATTGAATCCAAATCAATGGCCTTATCAACTAGAACAATTCAAGATCAGAATTCATATCTAAGTACCTCAATGTTGTTCAACTCGACATACCCGCTTGTAGAACACCGAGTCTATGAAACTTAAACTAAAATTGCCTAGAAGACTCCTCGAGGTCTCTCCAGCATTAAACTCTTAATTAACTTACAACTCATTTCTATCACAATTACTCTATAACCTAAAATGATAAAGTGCGAAAAAATTGCCCTCATCATGACAGAGATATTGGAAGAATACAAGCAAACGTTGCAGGAATTAACGTTTAATTCAAGGCCCATCATCGATACGTTGACCACAATAGCATCCGAAAACACTGATTATGCCGATAGAATCTTAGATTTGATTACAGAAAGAATAAATAATATCAAGCCAGGGCTAAAGTTATTTTCACTTTACTTACTTGATTCTATTTGTAAGACTGTTGGTAATCCATATAATATATTGATTGGAGATGATATTTTCAAGCTCTTTAGTCATGTATATCTTTTGGTGGATGACAACGTAAGAATCAAACTAAATAATTTGTTTGAAACATGGAAAATGACTAAATTAAAAGGTACCAATTCCCCAATATTCCCTAAATCTGAAATGGATAAGATACAACAATTTTTAAATAAAGCTCAATCCAAGACTGGTTCTGATAATAATTCAAGGTTAATTAAATACATTGATGAATTGATTCCTATTTTTGAGAGCAAATTGAACGGCTCAAACGATAATAAACTAAGAGAGAGATTCGATGCTTTGAATCAATTGAAAAATTTGTTAAAAAACAAGAAGTTGAATAACAATGAGTTAAAAGTCATTGAAAATCAGTTAAATACTATTAAACAACAAGAATTGGGTAGTCCTTTACCTGGTAATCCAAAATTAAACTCTTCTTTGCCTGCGAATCCTTCCTCGTTACCTTCATTACCTTCATTGCCTTCATTACCACCAGTGCCTACCAATTCCAGCTTACCGGCATCTTTACCCTCAATTCCTCCATCCTCCTTACCTTCGATTCCAAAACAAGGAACTCCTCAACTACAAGAGCCAATGACTTATAATGACAGCCCAGGTATGAATATGAACATGGATATTGATTATAATAACGAAATGGCCCCCGTTTTGAACTCCACTCATAACAATGCATTACCTACCAACTCAGCAACGACTAAAGCGAATGATATATTCGACCAATTGGTCAACTTGGGTATTATAACCTTTGAACAAGATTTCAAAGGACCAAGAATTTATGATATCAACTATCCTAAAATAATCCAGAATCAAACCAATTTAATTGATGCCATAAAGAATAGTCAAGTACCTAGAAATGATTATGAAAAACTAAAATTTAATGAATTATCAAAATTAAAACTCTTCTCTTCTGATAATGAAGAAAATGTTGATAGCTCTAATTTATTACAAAAATTCATAAACAACAATAACTTATCAATTCAATGTAAAAAATTGTTGTATGATTCCAAAGAATTGAAATGTTCTAATTGTGGTAAAAGATTCAATAAAGATGAACTTGATAAAAAGAAGTTACATTTAGATTGGCACTTCAGAATCAATAAGAAATTCAAAAGTAGCAATAATGTTCAATCCAGAAACTGGTATTTGGATGATATTGAATGGGTTAATTTCAAAGATGAGAATTTATTGGAATTTCAAGTCAACTCGGTACCAACTTATGTCAACACCTCATATGTGGAAGAAAAGGTGCCGTATGTTATTATTCCATCCAATGAAACCAATATGAATAACAAATGTTTAATTTGTAGAGAAACAGTCAAAGGAACGTTCAATGACGAGTTAGGAGAATGGTGTTGGATGAATTGTATCGAAGCACCGGGCGAAAACAACGCTAAAAAGATTGTTCATGCAAACTGTTTTAATGAAACTAAGAAGAGAAGTAACGGAGAAGAGTTAAATACTAATGTAAAAAGAGAAAAAATTATGTAAAATAAACAATAAGTAAACTTTTTATTAAATACATGAAGGCTCTTATTATTAAATATATGTAGAAATAACTTATTTTTGACCTAAGCATTTTAAGATATCATCCCAAACTTTACTTGGTTTTTGGGAAGCATCAATACCTGACCAAATGTTTGATTTTTTATAGTATTCAACAATTGGTTCGGTTTGTTTATGATAAGTAACTAATCTCTTGGTCAAAGCAGCTTCGTTATCATCGGATCTTTGAACCAAAGGTTCACCGGTGACATCATCGGTCATTTCTCTCTTTGGAGGGTTGAATAATTTATGGTAAGATCTACCGGAAGCTGGGTGAACTAATCTACCAGTGATTCTAGCAACCAATAATTCATCATCGATTTTTAATTCAACGGCATTTTCTAAAGGAGTTTTTCTTGAAGCCAACATACCATCCAATTTTTCAGCTTGAGGAATAGTTCTTGGGAAACCATCCAAAATGAAACCATTTTTACATTCTTTATTGTTTTCTAATTCAGATTTAATCATGTTGACCATGATTTCGTCAGAGACTAAACCACCTTGGTCCATGATCTTTTTAGCTTCTAAACCTAAAGCAGATTTGGCGGCGACTTGAGCTCTTAACATATCACCAGTGGCTAAGTGACAAGCACAAAATTTGTCTTTCAAGTTTGGAGCTTGAGTACCTTTACCAGCACCTGGTGGACCAATTAACACCATTCTAACGGATTTTGGAACTTCTGGGATGATACCGGCCTTAGATTCTAAGGTGTGGATTCTTTCTTGCAATTTAGCAACGGTTTGTTTTAATTCTTCGACTGACATTGTATGTATAAGATTTTGTCTAAGCAATTAGCGTTGAATTTTTCAGTCTCAACAAAATTTTCACCAATCCGATCCCCAGGATTCGAATTGGACCGGTCAGGAGATAAGCACCGCCAGGTGGGGGTGATAGTGGTGTAGTATGTGGTAGTGGTGTGGTAGTGGTGGGGGAAACATAGGGAAGTAGGTTAAAGGAAGAGATGTGGTTTGTGGTTTGTAGGACTGAAGAATTGGTAGGAGCTATATGAATTAGGTATAAGTCCGGTAAAGGTACGCTAGCATTTGCTATGTAACACAATTATTCAATTATTCCATTACAATGAGTAGAGGAGCCGTAAAGTTGTTCAATGCTGTTCTGTTATCCTATTCACAATCCTATAGTCACCATTTTACTCACAGTCCCATTCCCATTCCATTCCACGTCCTATTCCACGTCCTATTCCACGTCCTATTCCACAATCCATTAATTGGGCCGCACACACTAGAGGGGCTCTAAGAACTGCGACCCTAATTCTATATCCTGAACTATAAGTCCTAGCTAACATTGACTATTCATTATCTCATATACTATTATCCTACATCCTCGCTATTTATTGTCCCTCCTCTAATTTTGACTCATTTTTTACTATTTCAAGATCTATTTCTCCTTCTCCATTTGGGTGCAAAACTTCACACGCATTTTTTTTTCACAAGATATTTAAATAGAGATAGTTGCAATGTATAAATATGTTTTTCTCACTTACAGCTATAGTATTGTGCTTGTCAATTTTTGTTCAAATATCAAATATGGTGGGAATTGAAGCTATCTATAGGATTTGTAAGTTGCCTGTAGACGTTATATTGGTCATAGTTAAATACTTTTTAGGGTTAACTAAATACAGAAAATTCGAAAAGAGGTTAAAGATTTGTATCAAATTAACTATTTACAGATTTGCTCTTAGTATTCCAATCAAGGATTCGAAAATCTTAGATCCTGGTAATGATTTCGTTTTCAATGCAACCAAATATGTTATCCCTTCGAAAGTTTTCAAGAAATTATCAGGTTTTGGCGAAAAGTTTGGTGACCATGGTACCTGGGTTGTTAAAAACCAAAATAGAAAACCTTCTGATCCAATCATTATTTATTCACACGGTGGGGGATACTTCTTACAAACCCAATTTGAACAGATGAAATCTTTGATTGCCATCTACGAAAAACTTGATCCAAAATTGAATTATTCTATTTTATTCCTTGATTATGATTTGGTTTGCCATAATAGAAAATTCCCAAGACAATTAAGACAATTGGATCTGATGTATACAAAATTAGTCGACGAAGGTAACGATAATATCATCTTATTTGGGGATTCTGCTGGTGGTCATTTGTCTATCAGTTATATCCAATATATCTACCAAAGAAAACCTTGGTTGGTTTATCCTTCTCAATTGGTTCTTGTTTCTCCTTGGTGTAAATTGAACTTTGACGTTGACCATTATAATCAAATGGGTAAATCTTATTATGACAATGAACCAAGAGATTTGATCAGTATCAACTTATTTAAATTGGAAGCGGTAGATTTCTTCTTACCAGAAGATAAAGTCGATCTTCACCCTTACTTCGATTGGTCTCGTCAACCTGAAGACAATTGGTCTCAAATCCCATTTTTCCAAGACCCTAATAGAAGAGTATTCTTGGTCTATGGTGAAGACGAGAGTTTCAGAGACCATATTATGGAATGGGCTAACGAGGCTTTTAATGCTAAAATTACTTATAAACCAACTAATAATAAATTTACTGAAAACTGTACCAAAATAGTTGAAAGTAAAACTAAACCTCAATTTTATAGTTATATGGAACCATGGGGTGTTCATGACTCAACCTTCTTTATAGAAGATGATTGTATAAATGATCTTGATAATATCACCAAAGAAAAGTATTTTGGTGTTTCTAGAATTATCGAGTTCTTAAATAACTAGCCTTATCGTTTATGTTAAATTTATGTTAGACTTCCTTTTAGAGACGATTTCTAATGATTCTATATTAATCTATAAATGCATCCTATGACATGTTACGACACGTCTTTATTATTGTTTTGGAATTAAAATTAAGTATAACCTTGGGTTAAATAGTTTGAATAAATTTGAAAAAAAAAATAGATCAATGTTGATAAGTATGAATTTCTGGAACATGCTCAACCTTTACCAATGGTCTGTAGATAGGTTTCCACATTTGTGATTGGACCCATTGTAAACATTTTTTATAATCTCTTGGGACCTCTACGAATCCACCATCTGGTTTAGTTTCATTTTCAATTCTAGCAGTTCCTTCTTCCAAACTTTGTAAGATGACGGCAGTTGCTACATGTGCTGAAACCTCATCGATTTCCTCTAATCTAGGTAATAACCCATTCTTTGGATCCTCCATTTTTGGAGATAACGAAGCCAATTTATCAACAGCAGCTGAAATCATAGTATCAGTAATAGTGTTACAACGAGACAAAACCGCACCCAAACCTATACCTGGGAAAGTGAAACAATTGTTGTTTTCAGAAATGTAATAACCATCAACAGGTTGGAAAGGAGATCCTGTAGCAATTAAAGCTTTGTTATCGGTCCATTTCATTATATCGACTGGTACAGCTTCGTGCAATCTTGTTGGGTTGGATAATGGGAAAACAACTGGTTGGTCGTTGTATTGATACATTGTCTTGATGACTTCTTCAGTAAATGCACCAGCTTGAGTTGAACAGCCGACTAAAACAGTTGGTTTAATCTTTTTGATGACTTCGACCAAATTAGCAGTGTCAACATTTTCCCAATCAGCATCAGCATCAGCATAAGGAACTTGACCTTCTGAAGAATCAGTGAAAGATTTTAAAATCAAACCTCTTCTATCCATACAATGGATTCTACTTAAAGTATCTTCTTCTGACATTCCACTAACAATCATATGGTTTTTAATCTGATCAGCAATACCAATACCTGCTGAACCGGCACCATAAATTAAAATTTGACTATCTTTCAATTGTCTTTGGGAGTATTTCAAGGCAGCAATAAATGAAGCCATTACAACAGCACCAGTACCTTGAATATCATCGTTAAAGGAAGGAATTTCTTCTCTATATTTATGTAACATGGTTCTACCAGTTGAAACACCAAAATCTTCATAATGTAATACGGCATTTGGAAATCTCTTTTTAACAGCTTGAATAAATTTATCGACAAAATTCCAATATTCTTCACCTCTAACTCTTGGAAACTTATTACCCATATAGATTTCATCGTTAACTAATTCTTGATTATTGGTACCAACATCCAAAACAACAGGCAAAACTCTACCTGGGTGAATACCACCACATAAAGTCATTAACCCTAATTTTGCAATTGAAATTCTGATACCACCAACACCTTGGTCACCAATACCTAAAATACCTTCACCATCACTAACAACAATATAATCAATATCTTTATCTTCACCATAAGCAGCCAATCTATCGTCAATTCCATCAGGATCTTTGATATCTAAGAAACATCCTTCCGGTTTTCTAAATCTATGAGAATAATTAGCAATAGCATCACCTTCAGTTGGTGTATAAATAATTGGTAACATTTCTCTGATATGTCTTCTTACTAATTCATAATAAAGAACCTTATTTTGAATTCTCATAGAAGTACAGAAATCATTCTTAGCCAAAGGAGTTTTTAAATAACTGAATTGTTTATAAGCTCTCTCAACTTGTTCATCTAATGAATTCACCTGAGATGGTAATAATCCTATTAAACCAAACGCTTTTCTTTCAGCAATTGTGAAAGCAGATCCTTTATTATAAATTGGTGAATTCAATAAATGAAATCCCGTAATATCACATTCAATAGGTCCATCATTTGATAATCTTGTAAATTTGGGTTTCAATGAAGCAATTGCTGCATTCAAATCAACCGGGGTTTTAATGGTATGTGTATGGACTGATTTAGTTGCGTACCTTCTAATTGCCAACATATTTAGTATCGTTAGTAAGGAGTCTTAAGAACCTCGATGATCTTAATAAATAATATCAAATATAAGTAGTATTAAACTATCGATATATTATTAAGGGGATGGTTTCCTATTTATGGCCTGTGTAGTTAATTTCTTTTGAAAAAATTTTATTCCGAGTTTAACCTATGGAGGGGATAAACATATAAACAGGTAAAGTTTATAAACTGAATCAAATGGATCAAATAAGGTTAGTGAAGCAAAGATTATTAACTACAGAATGTTGATTATATTTATACAATTAGACGTTTAATTACTGCAAAATGGACTAACGGACCTGAGGATATATGGATGTACGCACTAGCGGCTAGGTTGTTAGTTAGGAGTGCAAGTCTGGGGACCTAAATGTTGAGACGCCTGCGGGCAACCTGGTGCCAATACTCCATTTCGGGGCGGGCACTTTGGACGCGATGTTGGGCTGCTAAGTTTTCCTGGTGCGATCCTAGAGGGGTCTAGCACAATTTGCGAGACGGTGATTGCCCGAGCATTTCCTGAGCATGCGGTTACGCAGGTCCAGCCTTGTACCATAAGTTTGGGCCATTTAGACCGGTGCTTTGAGGTTGGTGGTGGCGAAGCCATGCATAGCAACTCAAACTTAGAGCTAACTGCTGCAGTATTTTCCACATTAATATCTGTGTTAATTTTCAGTATGCTCTTCACAGGCAGTGCAATGCTTAGCTTTCACGATTCCGATATTGTCCTCAAAAGGCTACAAGATGACAGTTGGTAAACGCACTGTGGCCATGAATCATAACCACGATCCATATACTGTCAACGTATATCCTATATAATTACAGACTTGTTCCCTACATTTTCGAGTATGTCTTAATCGGCCAGCGATCTTTCTTAAGTTCCTGCTCCTAAACTATGTAAAGCTTTTTCTCGCTATAACCATTTTCATTCTGTCGTCATATATACCAGGTAATCCAATCACAATCCCACAACTGCATATTGTCTTGTGAGCTACCAACTGCCTTTAACAATACATTTTATTCTTTGGCGTATGGTTTTTCCTCGTCATCGGAATAATTAGGATTCTGCAACTCCGATGTCGATTTGGTTGCAAAATCGCTGCTACTCGCAGGACTATTTTAGGATGTATGAATATCCCACTGTTTAACTTCAGGGATGCCCTATTGATCTTCTTGCAGCTTGTTGCATTGATAAGACTAACTTAAATTGACATTGGACTGAAACTCTCTTTTCAACTGTACTGAAACTCATAAATGCTTCATAAAAAGTCTAAAAAACTCCGATACTAATTACTCCGGTCATACAAAATAATTGCACTCTTTCCTGCTCTCATGATAAATTGGGACCAATTCTCTCAAGTTATCCCATCTCTTGATGGAATAGTATTGGTTAATTATACCAATTTTCTTTAAATTCAGTTCTTTAATTACTTGTTTAACCGTTAACGGTACCTCTTGGTTATTTATAACTCTGTCATTCGATACTAGATTCCATGGCACTGGTTGACATCGGTAATACAATTCTTCTAAATTGAAAAGTTCCTCGAGTTTGACAGATTCTAAATTGGCTGTAACAAGTACCTTCAACTGACCCTTATTCAACAATTCTAGAAAATCTAGATCAAATCCATATTGGTACTGGTCGGTATTGGATTTGACTTCATTACTTGAATTCATAAATTCTAGATACTCCAAACTATTCCACTCATCTTCTTTGAAACATACATTTTTCGTATTGATGCTCAATCTTTTTATTTTTTTGATGGGAAATAGTTCAGTAGGAATATAAATTCTTTTCAGGCTATTGACCTTCAAATCTGTTAGCATATTGAAGAAAATCCTATGACTTCTGAAGATTTGAAAAGTTTTATCGTCTCCAGTGATTTCCAACTTTTTCAAATTATTAAAAACCATGTTCCCTTTGGAATTAAAATCAATTAGCCTATGGATTTTCATTGCTTCTACATTATTATAGTTTATGAATTGAAAATTGGGTTCATCTATATCAATTTCAAGTGTAGACTTGTCTTCATCCAGATCAAACACAGGCAAGTCACCAATTGTATCCAAGACTCTTAATGGACAATGTAACAGTTTATATAACATATTACTGATATGGCAGTAATAGAAAAATACTTGTTTAATTAGTTTGATTTCAAACCCATAATTGTTTATCAATTTCATAAAATTCTTTATTGAAATGATAGTATAATGACTGTCATCATTAACAAATTTTTGTAAAACTTTATATTTATTGGGATCATATACTATGATATTCTCATATAATATAGGCTTTATAAGCTTATATAGTCTTGATGACAATGATAAATTAACTAATGATTTCTGATCTAATGAAAGCAATATAATCTGAAGCACTTCATTGGGTAATTCTTCAAAAGATATACTTCTCCCCTTTTTGTTTGGTTTATTTTTCTCTAGTGTAAATAATTTGCTATAGTCCATAATTTTAGAATACTTACAATTGCCTTGATTCCAATTGGTAATTGACTTTTTAAATACTAAAAAATTACTGTCTATGACTTTGTGGTCCCCACATTTTGCAGCCTGGACTCTCAACTATTATTAATCTCCAAAAACTTTGACATTTGATTGTTTAAGAGTCATTCTTTTTCGGAAATTTCTTTGTTGTCTTCTTACTATACTTTGCATTGGGCATGTACCTTATTGTCTGTATACACATAGATCGTTAGAGTTTGATTGTAAAATATGGCATTTATGAATTGGTTAATGCACGTCTTTTCATCATTCATTACTTTCTATAGACTATAAACTTATTGCTTACTGAGTATAACTAATGTATATAAGGGACCATAACCATTTTAATATAAGTTTCAGTCCCGTGTTAAAATGTGGAGGTCTTTTAGTGATTTCATATCTCCTTCTTAGAACACTTGGTTGCAAAACCGTCAAAAAATATCTTATACACTTGACAGCTATACTAATAACCCTTGAGACTTCTATCTTCTTGTTCCATAAAATTTCTGAACTTTGGGAACAAAACAAGAAGTACGGCCCCCTATGGTTACAAAATCAATTGATTCTCCATTAACTTTTGGTTGTGCTTGCTTTTTACGTTTTTTTCCCCATCTGTATAACATGAGCCATGATTTGGGAAATTGTTTGGGGTCAGCATCTAGAATAACGGATTTTCTATTGACGTCTTTGATTGCATCGTATAAACTTAATAGTACATCGTCATTTTCTGACTTAAAAAAATTACTTGCTGGGTGAACTTGAGCTTGGTAGCAAATTTCATCACTTACCCAATTTCCTATACCAGCAAAAAAACCTTGATCAAGTAAGAAACTCTTTATAGGCTTATTCTTTTTAATTACTAGTTGTTTGAAATCCTCAAATGTTGGAATAGGGACAAAGATTCTTGAATCCGGATCATGGATCTCGTTTTTAGAATAGTCCGGCCCTTGTAGTTTAAGTGGTGGTAAACTAAATAAATCAATGTCTTTATCAGCTTGGAGTAACCTGATTCTTCCTAATCTTCTGGGATCTGTAAAACAAAGATGGTTATTATCAAATAAAATTTCCAATTTTGTAAATTTAGGGGGCCATTCTTCTTCAATAGTTTCTTTAGTTGCAAATGTACTATCTATTTTACTCTTTGTATCATCATCTTTGAAATATTTGGACTTTTTCATCTCCTGTAGAATCTTCTGATCATCTCGCTCCATAAAAACCAAATGTGATTTAATCCCTTTCAACTTTATCATACCTGTCATTCCAAAATGCATAAGAAGTATATTACCGCTGCAATCTTGATCTTCCTTCTTGACTTGATTAAATCTTATCCAGAAATACTTTCCATGTCTACCTACAGACTCGACCTCTCCTTTCAAGTTTTGTACTTCATCATCTACAATTACAATTGAATCATCACCAAAGACTTTCTCTATTCTACTTCCAATTATATTGTTTTTCAACAATGATACTACATGTGAAACCTATAGTCAGTAAGAAATTCCACCAAAATATGAGATATTTTAATACTTACCTCTGCAACTTCTGGCATTGAAATTGAGAATTTTTGGTAAACTTGCCTAAAATGATATAAATGACTATTATTGAGTTCCAATCAATGATATTTTTGACTCATTTTATAGTTGTTGACTTAATCAATATGTATATAGAAAATTTAAGCCATTAAATAGGCAATTTAACGTCAAAATGGGCAATTTTTTTTTTTTTCAATCTAATGTCTATTATCATCACTATATACTAGAGAATCAAACCGACTAAAAGGAACCATTAAAGGTCATCAGATT